>PJEM01004317.1:72070-157475 GCA_004023845.1 Helogale parvula | reverse complement strand
ATGGACTTTGAGGGTGTCATGCTAAGCGAAATAAGTCAGGCAGAGAAGGATAGATACCATATGTCTGCATTCATAGGTCTAACAGGACAGACCTGGCAGGGGACCATGGGGAGAGGAAGGGGGAAAGAGAGCAGGGATGAGTGAGGGACACAGATCAAGGGAGACTACTGAATACTGGAGACGAACCATGGACTGAAGGAGGAGGGGGGGAAGGGGGTGATGGTCATGGTGGGGGGCACTTGAGGGGAGAAGCACTGGGTGTTATATGGAAACTAATTTGACAATAAACTATTAAAAAAAAGTGTGGTTCAAAGACAGAAAGCTTGAGATTTCACACAGCTTTCGGCTTGTGATTAGAATAATCCTCCATTGACAATTCACATATTCAGCATAAGGTCCACTAAGGGCCAGCCGCTTTCCATATGCCAAGTATTTCTTTCCTAGGAAGAACAAAATCAGCCATCCTAAATTGATCTCTCTCCGAGTTATCTCCTATTATTTTCATTATATGGCCTTGAGCCCTCAAAATAAACTTAATTTTCATCACGTTGAATCAAAGAGGACCAGCCACGATGATCTATTAGGAAGGAGGCAGGCTGCACAAAATCAGATGGCAATATATTGCCCCTGCTCTAAAAAAGAATTGCTACTCTAGAGAATACTCCTTTCCTAAATGGCTATAAAGACCCCACGCTCCAGAAAAGTCAGAAGAAAAATTACCTCCCAACTTGTGCATTTATTTTTATGACTTCAGTGGATTGTTTCCTCTCACTCCTGCCTACATCATACCCCAGTGCCTGTCAATTCCCAGACCTAATCCCACACCAGTTTCCAGCATCCCAACTGAGCCAGTTTGCTGAAATGACAAGATCCGGTTGGCTTTTGCCAGGCATCCAAGTCAAGAATTATAAAGTGAATGAGTCTATCTGTCTTTATAAGTGCATTGTGAACTTTATAGTTTAATATTAAACTTGCATCATAAAAAATGGCTCATAAATGGCTAATAAAAGCCTAGTTTACAGCTTATAAAGTGCATCAGTACTTTACACGGGTTTGCTTAGGAAGATTTATGTGCAAGCTCTTTGTCTCCTGGTTAAAGATTATTTCCCCCCAAAAAACGTTTAAAAATAACTATTGAAAAATGGCCTTTTGGTTGAACTCTGTGTGGTACCAAATTTGAAGTGTCCAAGAGATTCTAACCCAGGGTTGCTGATGATTATGAATGTCACAGGAAATGCCTGGGGCAGGTGGTACCATGAGGTCCACCGGGAGGGCAGTGCAGCAAACTCAGACATTGACAAGGACTTTGACATTGAGTCATATCTATGCAACCCTCAGTATGAACCTGGGTGTTAGTCCCAGGTCTGAGGGCACAAAGAGCTTTGTGAGAAGAGCAGAAAGGCCAATACACCAAACCTTATATCGGAGTGGGTGGGTTCCCACCAAGAGTCCTTGGAAGGTTCTTTAATGGGATCTGCAAAGACTCTGCTTGTTCCCCTGGCCTCCCTCGCCATCTCTTCTGCTCAAAGCACTGGTGATAGATGTGACTTCGATCCACTCTTCCCCTCCACCCTATTTCACTTTTTATTACCCATTGCACTGCTTTATCCAGGTTTATATATTTCTTATGTTCTCTGCTGTCACTTCTCTTATTTCATCTTTGATGTTTATTCTAACTCAGTGGCTGGCAGCTGTGTTGCAACCTTCTTCCCCCCTCCTGCCCCCTAGTGCCCCTCTGAGCCATCCGAGCCCAGGGTTTTCCATTATATATTGACTTCCAGCTCACAAGACATTGGCAAGGAGATGGTGTTCTGTGGTGCAGTGCCCCGGATGTGGGGGCAGGAACCTGGGTTCCTGTACTGATTTTGCCAGGAGGTAACTGGGACATTTGGGGCATTCAGTTAGCTTTTGAGCAGGTCAAATGTAAAAGGGAAATGATGGAACCAAATGATCTCCAAAGTGACAGACCCTTCTCAGATGCCACCTTATGTGCAGAATGTGGTCAGGACCTTCTCAGCTTCCCACCCTAGCTTGCTGTAGGACAACATGAGGTTACAGCACTAAAAGATCTCTGTGCCCTGTAACATTCTTTCCAAACCGATAAGATTATATTAAATATTGAAGGGTGATTTCAGCACCTCCTTGTCAGTATACTAGTTTTTCATATCTCAAGATCAAGTAATCAAGAATTAGGCTGCCCTGCATCTTTCAGACGAGCAGTCCCATGTTTTTATGAAGACGGGCATTCAATCATCCTTGCATTTATAGAATTAGGTGCCAGAGAGAGGAGACCAAAGAAATAAAGAGCCCAAATTCTGCCCCTCACGCAACTTCCTAAGACAAAGGTATCAGGCTATTCCATGCTCTGGGGGAGGAGAGTTCTCCAGGACCTTCGTGAAGGAGAAAAGGTGAGGGCTGCACGTTGGAGGCAGAAACAGTTCTTCATAATTCTAAAATACCATGGAATGGGTTTTAATTTTTGTGATTTGGAAAGTGAGGAGCTTCTCTTTAATGAATTGCTTTATCACTGCCAAAGACTGGTGTCTCAGGCTGTTTGGGCCCACCAGGGAACTACAGAAGAACTCTGGACCCCTGCCTTTTCATTTGTATACATTGAAGGAAAGCCAAATCTTTTCAACAATTGTAGCAAATACAAAATGAGGGTGCTACATGGTTTGCATTCTTTTTTTTTAATTTAAGGAACTTCTAAATGCAGTACTCCAATAAAAGTTTCATGACTCCAGTCCTCTGACAATGGCCAAAGGGAGCAGTCCAAGGTCATTTTTTAAGTAGGCTTCATGCCTGGCGCAGAGCCCAAAACAAGGTCTGATCTCACAACTGTGAGATCAAGAGTTGGGTGCCAAACTGGAGCCACCCGAGTGCCCCTCAAGGTCAATTCTTGCCCTGGGATTCATGTATCCACCTCTGAGAAGAGACAGAGGCTTAATCTGATGATAATAAAGCTGAGAAATCGATAGGAGATGGAGAGAAGGCCTTGGTGACCTGGAGGACCCCAGCAGCTAGACCCCAGTTATCCTCCAGCCGTTCCCAATTACAGGGGCAAGTAACTTCAGGTCACTGTAGCCAGGCCCACTGCTGTTGGCACAGGTGATCAGAGGTATCCTCACTAATACGTCATGGTGGCATGATTCTTCAGAAGCTGGCCTCAGTCTCCTCTTCCCAAGTCATTTCAGACCAGTCCCTTACCTTCCCCTTGGACTCTCCTCAAGGAGAAGCACTGTGGGTTCCCCAACCCTACCACGCCTGTTCACCATGTGTATTCTTTCTCCTCTGTCTGGAACATTCTCCCCTGATGTGTCTATCTGGAAACCTCCAACAGCTCCCTCAAGGCTCTGCCCAGCCACTGTGATCACTCTGAAACCATCCACAATGCTATAAAGCACCGATTTATTTGCATGCAAGACACCACTGTTTAAGTGTGCAGAGAGCACCGTGAACCTGAGGAGCACTGGGTTGGACCCAGAGGGAAATGCAAACACCCACGGGACAACGGACACAGCTTCCACCATCAAAGAGTTAATCGTCTGGTTGAGGAGTAAGATTCCTTCCACGAAATAATATGAGAGAATGTACAATCAAGCCTCAATTTGGGCAGTGCAGATTTTAAATGCCAACGGAGTTGAGAGAGGGAGAAAATCCATCACAGCTGAATCTGCAGAAACTCCAACTCGTGGCTCACATGTACACAGCAGCTGAGAATTGTACGCTCTTGCCAATGGTAGTGCCACCGGCAAATTATCGAGAAATTCTCCCCAGCAAGGAGAAGAGAGAAGAACACCAGGGAGGGGGAAGAAAGTACCGCACTGTAAACATGCTCCCCTAGGAGGAGAAGCAGAGCAGAAATGCAAATGAGCTTGTCAAAATTTGCTTCCCCTCTTTCTCCGAGCAAGCCCACTTCTGGGTGTTTATTCTCCAGAAATCTTCTGAACACACAGAGCGTCAGTGTCGTTAGTCATGGAGAAAAATTGCAGATGAATCCATCAGTAGGAAACTGGTTGAGCACATTTTGTTAACTCGCCATCCTCCTGGTGCAGCCGTTAAGAGAGAATGGTGTGTTTTTTCTTTCCGGACTGTCATGGAAAGACCATCCCAATCTATTACTAAATGGAAAACAATAGCAAGTATAGAAACGTTGCTATAGTATGAATGAATTTATATAAAACACGGAGGCAGAAAATACTATTTCTCTATACAATTATTCATTCATTCATTCACTCAACAATTATCTTTTGGGGTCCTATTAGGTGCCAGACAATGTCCTGATGGTTAGAGAATCCATGATGAAAAAAGAGCAACATTCCTTTGTGCTTCCAAGTTTCTATTACAGTGCGATGAGATGGACATGAGGCAAATAAGCAAGTATTATATGCCATGTATCAGATGACAGTGGCAGAGAGAAAAATAAGGCAATGTAAGTGAATGTTGGGAGGGGACTCTTCTATTTGAATAGGGTGACAGGGAGAGCAGAGACCTGAAGAAGGTGAGTGTGGTGTAAATATCTGGTGACAGAACTTTCCAGGCAAAGGGAGGAACCTGTGCAAGAGTCCGGTGCTCAGGATGGGGCAGAACAAGTAAAGGAAGGGGGCATGGTAAAAGGATGATCAGAGCAAGAGTAAGGGCTGCTTTAGAGAGAAGTCAGGAGGCCATTCTGAAGACTCCAGCTTTTACCCTGAAGGGAACAGAAGCCACCTGGTGTCTTGGACAGACCCCTGACATCACCCGAGTTCTGTTTCACCTGGGTCACCCTGGCTGCTCGTTGAGGAGAGATTATTCGGGGCCAGGAGTGGAAGGAGAAAGATCATTTAGGAGGCGAATAGATGAGGAGATGCTGGTGACTTGGACCAGGGTGACAGCAAGGGACACTGGGGAGAGCTGCTTCAGTTCCTGTTGCATTTTGAAGGTGGAATTAACAGGATTTAGCAATGGAGTGAAAGTGGTATGTGACAAAATACATTGTTTTGTTTTGTCTGTTTTGTTTTGTTTGTCCAAAGCAAATGAAAGAACAAGGGGCCTCTGGGTGACTCAGTCAGTCAAAGTCAGTCTGACTTTGTCTCAGGTCATTATCTCACCATTCATGGGTTCAAGCCCCACCTCAGGCTCTCTGCTTTCAGTGAGGAAACTGCTTCAGATCCTCTGTTTCCCTCTCTCTCTCTCTGTCCCTCCCCTACTCTCGGTCTCTCTCTCTCAAAAATAAACATTAAAAAAAAAAAACGGCAAAACAAATCCATGTCTGTCCAAGACACCAGGTAGCTTCTGTTCCCTTCAGGGTAAAGTAAACAGTATTTACTTTAAAAAAGAAAGAAAGAAGAAAGAAAGTAAGAGAGAGAGAGAGGAAGGAAGGAAGAGGGAAGGAAGGGAGGGAGAGAAGGAAGAAAGGAAAGAAGAAAAGGAAGGAAGAAAAGAAGAGAAAGAAAGAGAAAGAAAGAAAGAAAAAGAAAGAAAGAAAGAAAGAAAGAAAGAAAGAAAGAAAGAAAGAAAGAAAGAAAGAAAGAAAGAAAGAAAGAAAGAAGTGGCTATTAAGGGAGATGCAGGAACAGATTTAGGGGAGAATATGGGTATATAAAATGAGAACATAAGTGTGTCAATAATTTAGATGCATTTCCGCCATATTCTATTCTTCATATCCAAAACTGGTCTTTAAGCTCTGTAAGTTCCAGAGCCAGGGATCTCAGTAGGGCAGAAACAGAGGTAGTTTGCAAGCCCAAGAATTCTTCTCGTGTAAAAGACAAATCAGACCCCACTGAGGGAATAGGGTGGGGTCTTTCAGCAGGGAAATAAGAATGCCACCTGGGGATAGAGAGCTAGAGAAAGGACACCTTCCTCATGAGTAGGAAAAGAGGAGTCTCATGTGTCCAGATTGGGAATCGGGTGCCACTCTTGTCCTGCTAAGGATGCAACAGAAACTTTAAGAGCCAGGAGGGTGGACTGGTTCTTGGGCCTTGGGTACGCAGACTTTGGGGACTTTTCCTACCTCAACGCAGAGTAAGGGGAAGCAGAGAGCCATAATTTAGGAAGACCATAAGGGCGGGGACAAGGGACATCTGAGGAATAACCTGGGAGGCCCAGGGACCAGAACCCCACGGGCACTCTCGGGCTCTGCCTGAGACCCACTACTTGGCCCAACCAATGCGATGGCGAAACTTCAACATGTCTGCAGTTAAGTTTTCAGCCAGCTTGACAGAGTGAGGGGCGGAAGTCAGATAGCACACTGAGTTATGGAAAATGAAAAGCATAATACTTCCTGAACATTGGAATCTGTGTGGCTAGATGTATGCCCATGAAATAGGAGCACGCCTGGCGACGGGCTAAAAGAATACAGTCCAAACGGCCTCACTTGGTGCGTTCCATGTGTTTCAGCGATGTTCCACAAAAACCCATCTGTGGCGTACTTGTATTATTAGTATTATGTTTTTCATCCTCACCTCATTTTGAAGCCGAGTCAGTAAGAAATCCCGGGAAAGGCTCCTTTATCCTGGCGTTTTGCTATTCACAACCTTCATCCCATGCAGTAACACAAGGTTTCTCAAGGAAGGGAATATAAATTCATTTTCCTTGCAGACGGAACTATATTTTAAATATGCCCAGCAAAATAACTCCATAAAGACATGTCACAAAAGCCACTTGTCAAGTGAACATCATGGCGCACACACACATACCCCCCCATCCCCAGCAAATCTGACTTGAGAGACCCATCTGCTTGGTAAAGCTGACTGCACATAGGTATGCCATGTTTTCAGACATGTAGACCCATCTCCGCAATGCCTCTCTGGTATCATCAGCGTGTTCCAGAGACTAAGAATCCTAAACGGGAGGGAAAGATGGAGAGTTTGACTGCAGATAGTGACTGCAGAGGTGAGATCAAAGGTGTACACATTGATTCGAGGAGGAAAGGACCGCTTCCCAGTAGCTGCCTTGTTGAGCCTGTGGTTCCCACTCTAGCAGGGAGTAGTCAATAAAGGCAGGCTCTCAGAGATGACTCAATGGTCCTCCATGTGCCTAGGAGATCATGACCCATCTGCCTACATCCCAGGAGTTACAAAATACAGTGTTCCACATGCACAGAGCTTCTAATCAGCATTTCTGAGAATCTGGATCTGCTTTTATGTTTTTTTTAATTTTTTTATTTTTGAAAGACAGAGAGAGAGAGAGCTCAAGCAGGGGAGTGTCAGAGAGAGAGGGAGATACAGAATCCAAAGCAGGCTTCAGGCTCTGAGCCAGCTGTCAGCGTAGAGCCTGATGCGGGGCTCAAACCCATGAACCCTGAGATCATGACCTGAGCCGAAGCTGGACGCTTAACTGACTGAGCCACCCAGGTGCCCCTGGATCTCCTTTCAAAATAGACGTTGACAGAATGTAAAGATGGGAAGGGTTAAGACTTCGGTAAGAGAGGCAGCAATAAGGGAATCCACAGTAGGAAGAAGAGTTGGCCTTCGGTCCAGGAAGCATGACCAACTGGCTGGTGTCATTGGGTCTCAGACGTCTGTTACTTGCATTGGTTAAAATTAGCTTAATTAGAGGAAGTAATTTTCTGAAAGCCTAATTAAGCTCTATGATTCTTAGAATTTCTCTTTCTCTACCTACAGAAGTTCCACAAAACTGCAATATTGCTCACTCCTTTTTTTGTTTGTTCATTTGCTTGGTTGGTTGCATCCAAAGGCCTCTGGGCTTACATTCCTTTGGAAACTTCTATGACCAATTCCTAATAGCAAGTACAGACATCTGGAAATACTGAAATACTGGAGAACAAGTGATATCTAATGTATCCTATAGCAGCTCCAAAACTCTAAGGGCCTGTAAGTCTCATTTCTAATCATAAAACCTCTATAATGGTGATGCCCTGGCCCGTCAGCAGGGCCAGGACTCAGGAAAGAGCCAGAGACACTCTCTTCCAAGTGTAGCCCCACATCGGCACTCAGACAGCAATATGTCTCCTTATATGCCTCCTCCCTCCTGGGCTTTTTTTTTCATCCTCTGGCATTTCTTGGCTCCGTAATCCCTCCCCAGACCCTTCCTTCCCATTGGTCCTGAGCATACAAGAGATTCTCTATTTCTGACCTCAGGATTCTTTCTTGAGTACAATTCCCACTTGTACTCTCAGCTTCATTTGCTTCTGGTCACTCCGAGGAGCTGTCCCCTGCCCCAAACTTGTCCTCCCACCAAGATGCCACCTGGCATCTGCCCTGGCCCATGACAAGAGAGGTGTCAAAAGACTTGGGTCTCATTTCATAACTTCGCATTCGTTTCCTTACAGAAAGGCAGAGATCACAATTCATCATGTTCGTTTTGTTTAAAGATTAAATCTCTAAGATTTGCAACTCCAGACTCCAATGCCAGTGACGCAGAGTGATGAAGACGAGGAAGGCAGTGAGGACCCCCGCATGAGCACATCCAGAAAGTTGCCCTTTACCACAGGTACCAAATGAGGCAGCTGAGATCAGTTACATTGACTGAAACTGGAGATCCGTCATTTTACAGAATATTATGTTCACGAAACGAGTTCAATCTGCAATTCTGTGTTTGAAGCAGCAATAATGATTCCCTTGGCTAAAATGTTGGGCCTTTCGAAGGGGAGGGAAACTTTATTATTACCGAGTGGGGTATCCCCAAGAGTTCCGACTCAGATCTGTAGCTGAGCCAAGACATCTGGAAATTTCAAAAATTGAACTTGATCTTTAGCAAATATAGACACAAATGTGAAGAACATAAAAATCACTCTTCAGAATGAGCCTTAATGGGCTGCGTTGCCTTTCAGGAACATTTTCTAATGAGCCTTCGGACATGAAGTGATTCCAATTTGTGATGCATTTGAGGCAAAACCAAGAGGAGAAATTACATTTGCTTTTCCCCACTGGGTTGTTAAGGGCCCCAGATAGACAAGCTTCAAATGCTCAATTGTGGCCAAGACTCTTTGTGTTCAATCCCCTCATTTTCTGGGGCTGGCAGCAGAAAGTCCAAGCACAATGGGGCCCTTCAGACCGGTTCCAGACCAACAATCCACAGGCGGCCCAGACAGCAAGCAGCAAGAGAGGCCTGTGTGTGCCAGGCACGGTGCTAACCACTGGCTGGAGAAAGGAGAAAAGGATCCAGAAATGAAAGAGACCAGAGCTCACGGGCCAGGAGTAAGTGGTACCCGGAGCCTTCTAAATACCAGGTTTCCATTCTCCCAAGTGCTTCAGAGGCTGGATCTTTGAGAAGGAGGACTTTCTCCTTGGAAGCTTCCTTCTCCCTCCTATACCCCCAACATGCTCTGACTCTCGATATGTGCCCCCAGGGACTTCTAGAGTTTCTCAAGGACACCTGTTCCCTGACACGTGACAGCCCGCACCCTTGATCCCTGTTTTGCTGATGCACCAAGTTGGTGCTAGTGCCTTGCCCCCTTCTACATCTTGGCTTCAGTTGAACCCGGACAGAGTAGACTCAGGTTGCCATCCAGGCTTTTCTGCAGGTCATCCACATTTGGAGAGAGCCAACATATGATAAAGAATTTTTTAAATGTTTTATTTATTTATGAGAGAGAGAGAGAGAGAGAGCAGCTGAGGGTCAGAGAGGAAGATATAGAATCCGAAGACAGGCTCCAGGCTCTGAGCTAGTTGCCAGCACAGAGCCCGACGTGGGGCTCGAGTCCATGAACAGTGAGATCACGACCTGAGCCGAAGCCGGACGCTTAACCGACAGAACCACCCAGGTGTCCCTAATAAAGATTTTTAAATTCCAGGCAGAGGCTAAGTCTCTTTTTCTTTTACTTCCCCCGTAATTTCAACAGCTAGGGTTAGGAGCCCATCGCTGGTCCCAGGACACACACGGAGGCCACCCATAGAGATGGACTGAACCAAAGAGCCAAGATCAAGAAAAGAGAATTCCTCTGTCTTGGGTATCTTCATGGGTTCCAGGGGAACACCCCCACTCTGTTTGGCACATCTGAGCTGAGGGCTAGCCTGTAAAACTCCCCTATGTAAATTAGATCGGTGCCTCTCAGGGCAGACAGGGCTCCAAACGGGCACCTCTGGTTTTTCGGACTTCCTCAGGATAGACACACAAGGTTACGGCTCAGCAAGCAGAACCTGTACTGGACCCCAGCTCTACTCACCCCTCAGTCAAGTCTCCTTGTACAGGTCATGGCCAGTTCAGCTAGAACCTGTGGTCCTTTCAGGGAATGGCTGCCCTTCTTGGGTCCTTCCTAAGCCCTTTTCTGGGGCTTTCTTCTGCAAAGTCTATTGGCAGGATGCCTCTGGCCTCCAAAATGAGCTGGGCCTCTACTCATCAGTAAGCTGTTGCCTTTCCCAGGGCATGCCTATCTGGACTTCCCTAAAGAACACTGTCACCCTTGAACAAACCCATCATGCTGCCTTGTTTTCAGTCTCCTGAGTTGATAATACTCAGGCTTCTGGAAACATTGTTGATAATTGTTCAAAACCAATACAAGGTGGTGGTCAAGAACCTTGCTCTGCACCCAAGCTGTGTACGTTATGATTCATGCTCCTTCCCTTCTTAGTTGCATAAGCTTGGGCCAATTTCTTAAGCATTGGTGCCTTGGTCACCTCCCCTATAAGGTGAAGACAGTAATATTAGCAGTAATTGTAATAACATCACAGCGTGGGGGGTGCGGGACAATGAACTGAGGTCGCACACGAAAAGCAGTACCTGTTCCGTGCAATATTTATCGCTTGTTAGTGTGCTAAATATGAACTACTGCTAATGTTATGTTTATCTAATGAAAGATGTTTTGTAATAAGAGTTACTTACGGCCCAAATTGTTCTACTCTGTGCCCTCAATATTCCTGTGTGCTTGGAAACTGTTCAAAGTAAAGTTCTGGGAAACCATGGAATAATTCTAAGTGGGGGATGGGGTCAGTCCTTTCTACTTTGCCTTAGAACCAGGATTGGAGTCATTCATAGAGAAGACCCCGACATCGTGTGTGTGCTGCTGTACATGTTATAGGCACATCAATGGGACCATATTTCACATGGGATGGAAAGCTTTTGTTTAAGTTTTTATTTATTTATTTTGAGAGAGACAGAGAGACAGAGAGACATTACGAGTGGGGAGGGGCAGAGAGAGAGAGAGAGAGATTGAGAAACCCAAGCAAGCTCCAAGCTGTCAGCACATAGCCCAAGGCAGGGCTCAAACTCACGAACTGTGAGATCATGACCTGAGCCAAAATCAAGAGTCAGATGCTTAACCAGCTGGGCCACCCAGGCTCCCTATGGAAAGCTTTTGTACACTTTTGAGGCTCATGCTCCATATTTATAAGCAATAATTACATGAGACGATACATTGAGTGAGTCTACCAGTCTTTCCCCCTCTTCTTTCTACACTTTTCTAAGTGTTATTTATTTTGAGAGGAAAAGCGAGAGAGAGTGGGGGAGGGACAGAAAGAGTGAGAGAAAGAATCCCAAGCAGGCTCCACACTGTGAGCGCAGAGCCTGATGCAGGGCTCGATCCCATGAACCGTGAGGTCATGATTGGAGCCGGAGCCAAGAGTCAGACACTTAACCGATGGAGCCACCCAGGCGCCCCTCTTCTTTCTACACCTTTACACAAACTCCTGTTCTTCAGTCCCCTCATCATCTTGCTTCCCTTCCTTCTGCCCATCTGTCCTCCAAAGTATTAAAGCAAAAACAGAACGTAATAAAAATTCGCCTCTGATCTACTCCCAGAGAGGGGCAAGAAAAATCCTGCACCATATTTATATATATATTTATGTATATATATAAACAAGTTAGAGCCATCAGGACTCTGGTTTTGTCCCCTCTGTAATAAAGACTGAGAAGAACAGCAACACCAGCCTGGAAAGGGTCTCATGAGTTTTAAATGAGATTATGCCGATTTAAGTGCCTGGCATTACATTCAATAAACATTGGTTCTTCTTCCTAGCCATGGTGCACATCGGCCTATGCATAAACTCTTACTGTTCAGCGTGAGTTTTCTGCCTGCGTCTCTCCTCTGTTCCTCCCTAACACCCTGTGTTCTGCTGATGGCAAATCAATGGGACATTTTTCTTAAACAGCCAGCACTTGGTATTTTACTACCGACCACGAGGGCCCCCGCCTTTTAATTACTCCTGCTGAGCCTAGCACTATATATAACACTAATGTTTCTGGGACTGCCAGCAATTAAAACCAAAAATAAATAACACATTACAAGCTGCAAACCCAGCTAGGCTCGGGTAGTGCTACGGATGGATAGAAGGCTTCTGTTTTTAATTACCCAAGTTTCTCTGGGCCCGTGGAATGTAAACACCTGACAAACAGCTGTTTGCCAGGAGACGGAGCAGAGGAGGCCTTGACCTCGATCTTGGCCCGTGTCCTTTTCCTTGGCCTGGTAAGGCATTCTTCTGCCTTAGTGTTTCACCCTGCAAAAGGGACACGTTCGAGAAGAAAGCCGACTCTAAGCACACTCACTGATGAACATGCTATTTGGAGTCGTGTATCGGATTGGAACGAGCTGTATTGATTTTTGCAGGAAGAACGCTTATAAAAATCAAATTGGTAGAGTTCTCTTTGAAGGCCGATGCAGCCGATTATTTATATTATCTGTTAAAGGAAGCCCTTGCCCTGTATCCACATCCAAGGGTTGGCTGAGCCACCAACAGCTGCCTGTGGTAGAAGCGAGAGGACAGATCTGCCCAGAGGCGCCCTGAGTCTCATCCAGCTTCTGCCCCCCACCCCATCACACCTCCGAAGGAGCTCTGACTTTGTTCTGCTGCAGAGACCTAAAATGTAGTGATCCATGGTGTCCCAACATGGTACACACATCTGACACGTCTTGCAAAAGTGATCTTAGAGACACCACACTCTAAAAACACTCTTTGACAAGGACAAGAATGATTCTCCACGTCGGTGCTGCTGGGTGGGTCCTCAGTGGCGCCTCTTGGCACCAAGAGCAGTGTGGATTCCAGTTCCTCTCTGCCCCAGCTCCGAGCAGCCCCCTCGGCATGGCTGGGAGAGAATGGAAAGGTGCATAGTGCCTTCGACCAAGGGGGGGGTGGTGGCTGGGCACCTGCTTCAACAGCAGATGGCTGCTTTGTGGTGAGGTCCTCCCTGTCGGATGGCCTGGTCTGCCAAGAAATGCAGGCTGTAAAGTTCAAACCCCCCAGTGCAGAGCCACATGCATTTTCCTTCACCGGAGGCCATTAGCGGCTTAACCACAGGCAGAAAGCACGTCTCTTAAAAAGCAGCAAATAATGAGCCTTGACACCAGCAGTACTGACCTAATGCTGACTCATGAATGTCATCATTGTTCCTCCCGCTCCCTGCATTAGTCCAAGTTCAGCCCCAAGCCAGAATGTCTGCATAGAGAACAAAGCTGATTATCCCCACAATGGCTTTATTCAAGGCATGTGGCGAATGCAGGTAAACAAGTTCAAGGCCGGGCCTCCCTCTTGGGGGGAAAGACATGACTAGAAGCCACCAAGGCCTCCCATCACACTGCCCACTTGTTCCCACAACCCCTTGCTTCCTCTTGACGGTTCCCTTCAAACAGAGCGAGCCCGTGAATGGCCTTTGGCTCCCTGAGAAGTGTCAGCCCGCCTCATTCATGGGACTCCAGGATTATCCTGTGTTGGCTGCCAACAAGCCAAGGGAGAGAGAGGTACAGACTCTCTCCTTCAACTCCAGCACTGCCTGCCCTTCCTCTGCACCTGTCAGAGCTCAGGGGACCAACGCCCCTGCCCTGGCGGCGGGCTGACAGAGAGGGTGGCCCCCCAGCTGTCTGGCACAGCCCAGCTGGACGCTCAGGCTCATTGCCTCTCCTTCTCTTTTCATGTCACATCCATCAACATCCCTTTTTCACCCTGTCGGGGTCCTGGCCGCCACCCCCCTCCCCCAGTCCACCCCCAGATTGGCCCGCTCTCCTCGAACAAAGGTTTTCTTTCTTGCATTGATGGATATCTTGGCACTGCAGCCCCCGTGACACACTGGATTGAACACCACCCCCACTGAATTTGAGGGGTGATCATTTTTCTCTCACAAGTGCAGAGTGTTAAGGCTCCTGCCCACTGCTCATGTTGCTGTTGTACACTTGGGCCTCCCAGAGAAGCAGGAGAAAGGGACAGATGAGGACAGACATCCTCAGATGACGGCGTGGGAGGTGCAAGCACAGATACCTTCAGGGCTGGCCAGGGGAGACAGAGCTGGGGAATCAGCCTGGGTAAAAGACGCCTTTTACAAAGGCATCAATTTGTTGAAGAAGGAAATCGGGAGCACCGGGTCAGAGAAGGAGCCTCATTGGTGTCTCATAATCCTCAGTGAACAATTTACTCTCAAAGAAGAGAACTTGGAAACAGATAGGGGCCCAGGGGTATCCTTCCTTCCTTCCTTCCTTCCTTCCTTCCTTCCTTCCTTCCTTCCTTCCTTCCTTCCTTCACAAATGCTTATTAAGCACCTACCAGGTCCAAGACATGTGACTTCTGGTTTGTTCCTCTTGGATCCTTTAACTTCTAGCCCCAGAGATGATCATGGGCAATCCAGATTGGCGTTCTGCTTTCACTCAGATCACAGAAGTCCAATAAATATCTTTCTTCCATCCAGCCATCAATATTGATCAGACGGCTTTTTTAAATCATCTAATTGTTAATGGCGCATCTGCTTAGGAACATCCTTTGTCCGATATCCCTTCAGAGCAGCTGCATGGGAACCTGAGCTGTAATTTCCCCAATTCATCCGTCAACATTTCCGCCCAGCTCCGTACCACCAACAGAAATGTACCAGCCACTTACCACCACAGCTGGCTTTCAGCACCTACACTGTAATTCGCCAATTACCAAAGCTTCAAACATCATTCCAGGGTGGACCGGGAATTATGTAAGCCACACATATAACAGTGATTATACCTGGCCCTTCTGGGTGGATCTCACCTCAGCCACAGGAGTCACTTTGCAAATACTAATTAGCTGTATCCGTTCGGGAATGCCTCGTGCGGAATGTGGTGGGCATTGCAAATGGGGAGAGAAGCCCTGAGTCACTCCGTCAATTGAATGGGAAGATCAGTAGCTCAGAGCCCAGCTTTACTCTGCACAGCATCCCAGAGAACATGATGAGGCGACAGAGAAGGTTCTGGCAAAAGTTGCAGGAGCTGGGGGTGGGGTGGAGGAGGAGGGGAAGAAGGGGATAATGATGACCTGAGGGTTCCCCACCTCCATGGCAAGGAGGAGAAACTGAAACAGTCTCCATGGGAGATCATGACTGGTGTAGTGAGAAACCCAGCCGAAACCTGACTGCTCACACCTGATTTAGGCTTGCCAGACCTCTTGATGTGCACACCGGGGTGGTCGCTGAATTGACCTCCCACCCCTGGGCTTTCCTTTCTCCAAGTAAACATCCTCACAGGTATCCATCTTCCCATACCATACTTTCAATCAGGTAGGGATTGAAATTTGGGGTTTCAGTCTGCCAGGAATCTCTAACACCTTCTAACTCTACCACCGCCATTACCTTTTATAAAGGGCATGGTGATGTCGAATCTGCTGCCTGTTTTCGTAATAAAGTTTTATTGGCACACAGCCTTTGCCATTCATTTGCATAGGGTCTAAGGCTCCTTTAGCTTCAGCGACCAAGCTGAGTGGCTATGGCAGATTTCACTTGGCTTACGAGGCATAAAATACGGGCTGGCCCTTGAAAGAAAAAGTTTACTGGTCCATGATTTGTGGCAATGCTTTTAATACCTTTCCTCAAAGCCACTTTGTAACAAAAAAGGTATTCATTGGCTTCTTACAAGTACAAAAAGATTTCAAAGTTTTCTGGTTTATCTTAACATCACGAGACTTTCCTGCTACAACGTATCTGTGTCTTCATTAAAAAAAAAAAAAAATCACAGCTTGGGGCGCCTGGGTGGCTCAGTCCCTTAAGTGTCTGACTTCGGCTCAGGTCATGATTTCACAATTCATGGGTTCTAGCCCCGTGTTGGGCTCTTTGATGACAGCTCAGAGCCTGGAGCCTGTCTTCGGATTCTGTGTCTCCCCCTCTCTCTGACCCTCTCCTACTCACGCTCTCTCTCTCTGTCTCTCAAAAATAAATAAAAAACATTAAACAAATTTTTTTAAAATCACAGCTATTTTGTTTGTCCCAAATCTATGGATAAAATTAAAGACCTGAGAAAATTGACAAGGATTATTTTGTGTTCCAGAATGAGAGGGGTGGACTCATGGGTTCAGTTCTAAACCTTGCAGGCTAATCTGTAGGGTCCACGATGGAGAAACCCTAGAGAATGAATGGATGTTGATGTAGTTCAGATCCCAGACAGGAAAAGAGAAGCTACAGCAGGTCATCTAAAGAGAAGAAATTTGATATAGAGGGGATTGATGCTGAAGGGGACAGAAGGACTAAGGCATCAGAGAAGGAAGAGTAAGATAAGGTATTGGCACAACAGGAAGCTGTTACCCCCACCCATCACCCCCACCCAGGGCTGGAGACAAAGGGAGGAGGTGGGCTTGCTAGAACCCAGGAGCTGAGGTCCACCCACAGAAATGTGGACCACAGTGGGTCTGAGCTGGACTGACAGAGGAGCAACTGAAGCTACCAGGGTGCTCCTTCCTCTGCCCTCCAATCTCCCACAGGCACCCCTTCCTGGTGGAGCCTGGACCAGCTGCCAGGTGCAAAGGAGCCTGGGAACTGTAGTTTTGTTGCATGTTACAGAGAAAGAGCTAGTGATGGTTCTGAGAACCAATAAGTGAATGACTGGCATCGATGGCCACGAGGGGATGTTGCCGCCACTAGAAAGAGTCCATCCAGGTGGCCACCAAGAAACCACAGAGAGTGGTAGAGTCCCAGTGAATTCATTACAGTGCAGTATCTGGTCCTCAGTGTTACTACCCAGAGTCACTCTCTGACCCTAAATTACCGATGCATGAGAACATACACTTGGACGAAATTCATCCAAAAAGGTGATGCTAGAACATGAACAGTTACTATCTAGCTGATGAGACACGCGAGAGATCTGAATATGATTTTCCTTTAGGAAAACGGCAAGGAAATGCAAATCATCTGCAGACTCCTTGGAGCAGGGAGACAGAACCACGGGGACACTGGTTTTATGATCGCCATGTTTCCAGACATCAGGTTCTCATAGGTCCCACAGCAAGGCTGGGCATGGCATCGAAAACAGACCCACCTCGTCTTTGGGTCAAGACCCCTCCCCCCAGACAATACCTCCCGGAGCACAGCTGGTGTTTGCTCAGCACCTTTATCCGTCATGCTTTCCAGGCTGGTTAATGGGAAACTCTTGATTTAGAGAGGCAAATGCAATCAATCACATCTTAATCTGGCCTGGGAGACATTCTGCCTCTTCCAGAAGACACATCTCTGCTTTACTCTCTCCATGTTACTTCTGTGACCTAGTAGCCACCGGAGGCAGCCATGTGCAGAAGGCTGGCCCGCAAGGAGGCAGGGATGGAATGAGATAGGCTGACCAAAGCCTCTCATGTGCCACATCCAGGCCCTCTCCACACTGCCTTCCTGGGTTTCTCTGGTCCTGGGTTGCAGAAGACAATTCACAGTATGCTGACCACATCCTGAACTTTCCCCCAAGGAATGTCCATTCCCAAGCTCCCTCCAGTGCTCAAGGTTCAACAAGGTGCCCATCTTTCACGGGTCTGTCCTGATCGCCCTGAATCAACCTAACACCACTGCCCCTCCTCCAAGGCCACAGCAGATCTTGTTTGATTCTCTTTTTTTATGTAAAATACTCTACCTTTATTAGAGCCTTAGGTCATGCTTGATTCCCAAAATGACATAGCAGAGGGCAAGAATCTTATCTCCCTTACCTATATCCCCAACAGTGCTTGGTATACAGTAGGAGCCCAATGATCTGAATGAACAATTTAGACAGATGATCTGGTATCTCTCTTCACACTTTCTCCTAAGCCATCCTATTGTTAGGCTGCTTTAATTTTTAGAATGTTCTTCCTTCTCTTGACCTAAAATCTTATCATTTCATCCATTTGCCTTACGTCTTTCTCTTAAGTTACATGGATATTTGATTTTTTTTTAATGTTTAGAGAGAGAGCAAGAAAGAGGAATTGTGCACATGTGCATGAAAGCAGGAGATGGGCAGAGGGAGAAGGAGAGAGAGAATCTCAAGCAGGCTGTGCACCCAGCACACAGCCCGAAGCAGGGTTTGATCTCACAACCTTGAGATCATGACCTGAGCCGAAATCAAGAGTTGGATGTTTGGCCAACTGAGCCACCCAGGCGTTCCATAGATATTTGAATAGAGGTTGTGCCCGGCGCTCCTTTTCTCTCCATCTTTCCTTCTACACGCTGGGCCCTCTGTAAAGCCTATCACGCCACTCTGTTCAAGGAACATCCATTCCGAAAACCCACCCTCCACATCTATTGGACCCTGCATTCAAATCATTCCTGACATTGAACATGACTCCTAGGTAGTCATATATGTCCAATTGCTGTCATGTGCTCTTGCAAATCATTTTCGACAATTGTATTCTCCCGTGGCCCCCACACCCACATGAAGTTTTAGCTTGCGGTACAAATGTAGGCTACCAGACCACTTTTTTTCCAGACCAGCTGCACATCTTTGCTTTGTTGGCCTCCGGCTACAGATGCTAGAGTCCCTCCGTTGGGGATTGGGCTGTCCATGTCCAACCTCCCTCTCAGTTGCCACAGAGGTCTTGGTGAAGATTCAAAATGCACGGGTATAAATGTGTTCAATCTTACAGTGTTCTTCTACAGCACAAGTTTGAGACAATCCATCACAGAGAGAGAGAGAATGAAATAGAAAGAGAGAGAGACTAGTATCTCTCAAGCATGAGAGATACTCCCAGTTGTGTGCCTGCCCTGTACCCACAACTCATCTACACCACCCTCTGCTCTCAACAGACAACTACAATGGCCGGACTCCAAGCTCTTCTCCACATGGAATCCACTTGGAGCTTTGGAATGCAAATCCAATCCTAACATTCTCCTACAGAAAACATTCCAATGGCTCCTCCTTTGTTCTTGGGACAAAGACCAAAATTCCTAACATGGTCTTTGGGGCCTCTCGCAAATACTTCGGAAACCACTTCACTGTCCCTTCCTTCCCCTCCTCAGGCTAGATCAAGCAAATCTCTCTATTACACAGTCTCAGAGCCCCCTATACCATGTTGATGGTCCTGTAATTTTACATGCACATCTGTAACTCTGATGTAGGTCTGTCTTTTCTCTGTGTCTGCTCACCCGGGGCCCCCAGCATCAGGCATGGGGCCCTGGCATATGAAAAGTCCTCAGTGAACATTTGCAAATGAAAAGAAAGGAGGATGGTGTCTACCCAAATTAGGATCACTGTGCTTACAAAGCGGCCCTTCTAGTGGAGAACTTAGTGTGCCCAATCTCCAGATCCTGTCACCGACTTCCACCCGCGCCACTTCCAGAGCCTTGCATTTTGCATGGTGCGCCCCCCCCCCCCCGCTCTGTTACACCTGGAAATTGACCCTAGTCTGTTTCAGAGATCTTTCTGCACCCTGCCGGGTGAGTGCCCCATCTGCACCCTGAGTGACTCCTGGGAACCCAAAGAGTTTAAGCAGCCCCTGACACCTGAGACACAGGTGGGGCAAAGCTACAGTCCATGTCTTTCTAGGTCAAAATCCAATGCTCTGTCCACCACACACACTGCCTCCCGTCTGCAGCTCCAAAACGTCAGGATGCCCTGGGTTCTCTCTAGGGGGACAAAAAATGATCCTTCTTAAAACCTTGCCCACCAGAGAGCCCCCACTTTATTTCCATTCGCAAGTCCTGCTCAAAATGTGTTCCAGAGCATGCCTTTTCTCCCTCATTGCCAGCCAAGGCTAGCCTGGCTTGTGTCCTAATTTCTTGTGCCTCAAAAGAACCCCCTGACCGAAGGGGGCTGGTTCTCTCCCATTCAAAGGCACACTACCTCCCTGCCTCCGCACATGACATGACATGTGCATAAAGCCTGAATTGAGCCGCTCCGGAGCAGGTGATGGCGTTCCGAAAGCCCCTTGCTCTGTTCCCATCCATCAGCTTGGCTGGGGATCATCTGCCCCACGCCTCTGTTTCCGCACAGCCAGCCTCAGAGGCAGCGCAGGGAGGCAGAAATCGGGCCAGCTGCCTGACGACTTTAATGTTAAAATGTGTTGAACATTCACAGGCCACAGAACTCTGCTAAGTGAACCAAATGGGCCTCCCTAAAGCCATATGCTCACTCCATCACATCCCAGCTGCAGCCTCCTGCAAACGGGAACAGACTTGCTGGGGAAGTGTTGGGTTGGGTTTTCCCCCCCTTCCTGTTAAACTGCTAATACCAGATGCGGATGTCAGAATCCAAGAACTGGCAGACAAAAGTCAGCAGCAAGCACAGCATTCCCGGAGAGAAGGACTTGTCCTTCTTAAAGGGCCCTTTTAAGAGGCATCTTTAGACTGTGGCATCCCCTGCGCCTGTGCAAAGGGCGAGACCACTAATGAGCGGTCAGGGTTTGTGGCAGAGGCAACAAAACACTTTTCTCGTTTTCTGGGGCACACAGCTGGACCACATCTGTCAACCTCCTTCAGGGTAAGAAGTGGCCAAAGATGGAGTTTGGGCCAGGGCAATGGATTACGTGCCGTCTCCAAAAACATGGGAACTTCCTTGATCTAGGTTGACCAACCACCCCAAATTGACCCAGCATGTTCCAATGTTAGCACTGGGTTCTGGGAAATCTGTCAGTCCCTGGCAAACCGGAGTGGTTCATCATCCTCATGGCTCCAATGGTCACCTGCCGGCTGTACACGGAGTCTTGGGACCCAAGACCCATGGTTTCAGACCTCCAGCAGCATCACATAGAGGGCTTATCAATCACAGACTGCCAGGCTCCAGACCTTTGGTTTCTGGTTCAATAGGCCTGGGCTGGGGCTCAGGAATTTACATTTCTTTTTTGTTGTTGTTTTTTATTTATTTTTGAGAAAGAGAGAGACAGAGCACAAGCTGGGGAGGGGCAGAGAGAGAGGGAGATGCAGAATTCGAAGCAGGCTCCAAGCTCTGTCTGAGCTGTCAGCACAGAGCCCGACACAGGTCTTGGACCCACAAACTGTGGGATCATGACCTGAGCTGAATTTGGACGCTTAACCAACTAAGCCACCCAGATGCCCCTTATTTTTAATTTTTTAAGGTTTATTCGTTTATTTTGAGACCGAGAGAGAGCACATGGGGGAAGGTCAGAGAGAGGAGAGAATCCCAAGCAGGCTCTGCACTGTCAGCACAGAGCCTGACGCTTGCAGTTCTTGAACACATGAACTGTGATATCAGGACCTGAGCCAAAGTCAAGAGTCAGACACTTAACCGACTGAGCCACCCAGGCACCCCCAACAAAAATCCATTGCAATCTCAGTATTGACTACACATCTTCTGACAGAGGCCAACCCAGGCTGGGTTAGAGATACTGCGTTACCAGTGCTATTAGTGCCACAAAAACAACAGGGACTATCTTGGCTGCACATGCCACCACGATGACGCCTCCACGTTGTCATTTATAGACTGCTCCCCAAGTGCCAAGCGCTGTCATTAGCACTTAAAATGTGGTCCTCACAGGAACCGTAGGACAGAGACACTGTCGTCACCATCACCTTGCATTTGCGGAAACTGAAGTACAGGGAAAAATAAGGAAGATGTGCAACGTCACAACACTAGAACCAGGAGCTGGAACCAGACAGCCCAGCTCCAGTGTTGCATGGGCATAAATTTTTGCTCCATCCTGTCTCCTTCAGGGACCAGAACAAAACAAATAACTCAAAAAGAAGCATCCAGACATTATTGCTATTGAGACAGAATTATCGCCAATATCCTTGTCTCCTTTCCAAGTCTTTTTAAAAATTTTTAAATGTTTATTTATTTTTGAGAGAGAGAGAGAGCCCACGCATGAGCGCGAGAAGGGCAGAGAGGGGACAGAGGATCCGAAATAGGCTCCATGTTGACAGCAGAAAGCACCACATGGAGCTCAAACTCACAGAACTGCAAGATCATGTCAGGCGCTTAACCAACTGAGCCACCCAGGCACCCCTCTCCTTTCCAGGTCTTAAGCTTCTGGTATTCGCCAAAGCTTTGGCTGTTTCTTGAGAAAATATCAAACCACAGGAAATAAGGACATGAAATAGTCCACCAAAACATTATTCTGAGCATTTGCTCACTCATCGTTCAACAATTGTTACCAAGAAAGGGTCCCATTCTACATATATATATTAAGTGTGTTTATTTATTTTGAGAGAAACAGAAACAGCATGAATGGGAGGTATCAGAGGGAGGGAGGGAGAGAATCCCAAGCAGGTTCCAAGCTGCCACAGAGCCCGATGTGGGGCTCAAACTCACAAAACCTCAAGATCATGACCTGAGCCGAAACCAAGAGTTGGATGCTTAACTGACTGAGCCACCCAGGCACCCCCCGATTCTGCAAATATTTTGAAGGCAGAGAATATATGGAGGCATCTGATATGGGGTGTGAGAGAAAGAGAGAACTCAAAGATGGTTCATGAGCACACAGTCTTCTTCGTTGCTGCGGGAAGCACAATGAGCAAAGTGGAGAAAAAGAAGGACGTGAAGCTGGAGTCGGAAAGTACATACAGAACATGAGGAAACCTGGACACGAGAAGTTTGTTTTTCACTCTGAGGGCAATAGGGAGCCACTGAGGAGCCAAGAGCAGAAGAATGCTCATCTGAACAGGAGTCTGAGTGCATGGGAACCAGTAGAAATGCTTACACCACAATGGAAACATAACGGGGACTGAACTAAGGTAAGTATGGCAGGACTGGATAGGAGGGGAGACCCTGGTCAGTGAAAAGTGTGGTGTGTTGGTGGAAATCCTTGGATATCTGAACATAGAAGGTGAGAAAGGAATCCAGATAGGGGCCTTAGCTCTCTGGCTTGGTAGCCATGACAAAGACTGCCCATTACCAACCTACCGACCTTTCCTCATTATCTCTGCATCATGTCCATCAGAAATCCAGTTTCTGTGTTCATCTGCAAAACAACTGCTTCCCAGACTTCCTTGTGACACCATACAGCCAACTTACGAGATGTTAAATGTTGGATGGAACTTTCTGGAAGGTTCCTTTCAGGGGCTCGCTCAGCTGGAACGCAGCCTCTCATCTCATCCTCCTTCCTTCTTCCTACGTAGAACATGGCTGGGAAAGTAGGGAGGGAGGGGACACGCAGGGGCTGTATCAAAACCATAGAGGGGATCCCATACGCAAGACAGCCAAGCAAAAATACTTGGTGCAAGCACGGTACGAGTCCTAGATAGCTGAAGTGGTCTCCGAACCCCCAGAAGGTTGTGGGCAGAGCGAACGGTGTAATTTTCATAACACAAAGGACCAGTTTATTCCAGTCTAGTGTACAGCAATGTGTATTATTATTATTAATTACTATTATTATTATTATTTGGCTTTGGCTTTTCCCCATTTGCTACAGAATTAAACCCCAGAACCAAAGAATTTAAGGTTTGGCAGTGTTTACTTTTAAATCTCTCTTGTCTGCCTCTAGGAACTGATAGAAGAGTCCAGGATGAAAATTCTCTCTGCATTTGCAGCCTAAACTGTGTTTTGAGATTCTGCTTTTACCCACCCCCAGACTGTGCCAAGGGTTTTTTGGGGTTTGGTTTTTTTTGAGAGAGAGAGAGAGCAAGCAGAAGAGGGGCAGAGAGAGAGGGAGATAGAGAATCCCAAGCAGGCTCCACACTATCAGCGCAGATCCCAATGCAGAGCTCGATCTCACTGACTGTGAGATCATAACCTGAGCCAAAGTCAAGAGTCCAAAGCATAACTGACTGAGCCACCCAGACGCCCTGTGTGGAGCAGTCTTAACTCACGCTCACACATCAGTTTATGTTATTTAGCATTTTTGTCTACATTTAATCACAGATGACCCTTCAAGGAATATCATGGGCATATTTCTATCAGGCAGTGTTTTCAAGAAAGAAATGATGTTTTGCCCTCTGCCTCAATGGAATGAAGTTGGAGTACTTCCTCCCCACCCCCCACAGAACCCGGGACGGTTCTCTTCCATGAAATGCACTCAGGATGCGACCCTGTCCAATCTTATCTCATATCCCACCATCCAAGACTTTGCCTCTGCTCTCCCTCCCTGCTGCCCAGAAGTGTGACATTACTAACTCATGGAAAACAGATTCCTTTCTCGGGTTGGGGGGAGACTCACAATAACCAAACTTACAGGCCTGATGTCTGAAACCAGAGTAGCAGTTTCTCAATTTATAGTGAGACAATTGATAGCTGCCATGTAAAAACAAAAACAAAAACAGTGTTGGAGAAATATACAATTAGAATAGAATTTGTTTGCTGGACTGATGTTTGAGATCAGGCAAAATCAAGCAAATATGACCTTAACAATGGGGCACAGTTGGAGTTGGTTAGCCACAGATTTCACGTCCATTCACTGCAGCTAGTGACCATGCCCCCAAGCACCCGAAATACTTAAAGACCTTTGCTAAGGGACCCTCCCCCCCGGACGGCACCTACATTTCCTGCAGGGGCTCTCCTGATGGCCAAGGTCTTTCTTTGACTACGTGGGTAGCTGTAATAAGGTGGCCCTCTATCCTTCCTGCCTCTCTAAGGTGACTTTGCAGTGTGCTGCTCTGATCTATTATGTATCCATATTAAAGTTTAACGCTCAGAAGGCTTCCTTCCTTCCTTCATTTCTTAGTTCTTAAGCAATGACTCAATTTAGACCCCGAAGACTGACAAGAACAATGAAAGGAGACTGATTTCTGCCTGTGGCAGAGGAACGTTTCTCTTAACTTCTTAGTCTAATGTTATGGTTTGTACCAGCGAGACTTTAAAATCTGGGCCGCGGGGAAAATTTTTCAGGAAGGTTCCACGTCGCCCTTCAGCTTAGAAAGTGAGTTGCAATTTCTCTAGAAAGGAGCTTTCGAATCAGGATCGCTCCAGAATTCCGAGGCCAGGTGGGTGTAATTGTGCATCGGTCAGCAGGGGTCAGGGCCCAGCTTCATTTACATCTGAATCTTCCAGGGTGATCACTGGCACAGGGAAGATGACAATCCTCCTAACTGTTGTCACCTCCCGTGGTTCAAGCCCTCTCTCGCCTCCCTAGCAGCCCAGATTAATCATGCCGTACTTGGACAGTGAGATGGTGAACCCACACATAAAAAGAATTTTCTGGCTCCAGAGCCGGGCTCCCAGCACATTACCGATGAGATGACATAAACAGCACACAAGTCACCACGTGCAAATATATGTCATTCCAAGAAGCAATTTGCATGGATGGGCTCAGTACCAAAGGCGATAGGAGGAGAGGAATCTACGGGCTCCTTTCTCCCTCTGATCTGTACCCGTCTCCAAACAAGTAGAGCCAAGCCTGTCATTAGCGACTCTGTCCCAGGAGGGGGTGTCAAGGGCATTGGAGGGGCCACGCTGCTGCACGCTCCCAGCGGGTCTTGTGTTGCATTCTCTGATCCGCAGCTGGGAAATGAGATGGTTGAATTGGTTGGGTTATAAAGGCCCTTCCAAGTCCCGTGTTCTGCCTTAATTGATGCTTTATTGATTACAGAGTCACAGCTCTTCGGGCACATAGGGATCAATTCACTTCATAATGGAAAAAAAAAAGCAACAGAAATTTATTTGGCACCTATTTATAAGCACCTTCCACACACACACGTCCACCCCGAGGCCCTCAGTTACCGTGGAGGCATTGCCCTCATTCTGCCATCGTGACTTGGTGACTGTTTGATGCCCTTGGAACAAGAAGTCATTAAGATTGCAAGGTTTAGGGCACCTGAGTGGCTCAGCCGGTTAAGCATCCGACTTTGTTTTGGGTCATGATCTCACGGTTTGTGAGTTCGAGCCCCGCGTCGGGCTCTGTGCTGACAGCTTGGAGCCTGGGGTCTGCTTCAGAGTCTGTCTCTGTCTCTGACTCTCTGTTCCTCCCCCACTCATGCTGTCTCTCTCTCTCTCTCTCAAAAATAAATAAAAACATAAAAATATTTTAAAGTTGTAAGGTTTTTATGATTTTATTTGGTTTTTCCATGATCTGTGCATGCCAGTCCCTCTCGCTTTACACTTGAATTTACCACGCCCTCCAAGGCTGTCCTCAGACTCTGGGGTATGGTGGAGGCATGGAGGGGGACAAGAGGCTGAGTGGGAGTCAAGAACAGGAACAATGTGGAGGGTAGGGGGTGGTGCTGGTGGTCAGTGACAGATGGAGTTACGATGGGCCAGTTTCACTGTGGGATATGAGTTCAAGTTCAGGCTTTGGCACTTACCGGTTTGTGTCTTTCAGCCCTGCTTCCTATCTGTAAGGCGAGTATGAGTCCAATGCAGGAGCAGGAGAAATAAATGTGATGCTACACGTGTGGGGCTTAGCATAATGCTTAAAATGGGATACTCAATTGAGGTAACTCAATGATGACCATCAGGGATGTATTTGTGCTTTAGAAATTTCGCTATTATTAGGGGTGTCAATGCCCAATTACTAGAAGATATGACAAAAGCCACACACATCTGCGTCACATCAGCTATGTCAAAGGGCCCTCCTTTGTATCAAATGCCATCCATGCTCTCCCAGAGCTGGAAACAGTAACTGCGCGTGACTGGAGAAAATACAGAGTATCGTGGAAGGTGGAGATCCCCGAACCGAAGTTCAGAAGAGGTAACAGCTGCTTGTTTTCACTCTGCAGGGATCACGGAGGGCTCTGTGGAGGAGGTGACATCCAAAGTCAGGCTATCGAAGTAATCGGGACAGGGTATCCAGGCTCAAGGATAGCGTGAGTACAGACAGGAAGTTGGACGCCTCGGCACATGTCTAAGGCAGTAAGGAAGGATCTGCCCCATGTCTGCCGTCCCCCGACCGCCAGCCCTGGGAAGGGATGGAAAGAGAGCAAGGGAGCCCAGTGCTGCCTTTTATGACACGAGTCCTTATGTGTCACCTGGAAGGATGGGGACTTAAAAACCGGGTAGAAGATTAGGCTTGGGTGCATTTAAATCTTGGATGTGCCCCTTACCAGCTGTGTGGCCTTAGGCAAATTATTTAACCTCTTGTGCCTCAGTTTCCTCAGCTGCTAGATGATAATGCAATACTGATAGTGTTGGCTTTAAATGACACAATGCAAGTATAGCCCATGGCATGCACTCACTAAATGTGAGTCACCATCACCACATACAATGATACAATAAGATAGCATAACCTAATAGCATGTAATAATATCACAAAATATCCCCCAGGCTAGAAATGCACAGGATAAGATATCGGGTGTTTGCTATCAATTGTCACACGGGATATTGTGTGCGTTGCTATATTTCTCTGAACACTGCACGCCACCCCACCAGGAACTTCTGATGCCAACACCAGGCCCCTAGAATACACTGGAAGGTTAAGATCAAACTGAAAACCAAGCTGGATGTTCTTTTCAGTGACAAGAAAAACTAGCATTTTAAAGGATAATGTTGTTGAAAATAATGTCAGCCTCTTGCTGGTCGACTCCATAGAAACAACAATAATAGCAACTGATGTTTCCTGAGCACTTAGTATGTGCCAGGCCCTGCTGTAAGAACTCCAGATACATTCCTTCCTTCCGTGGGCTCACCCTCTACCCCCGTCAGGTGCTTTTCATTGTTATGTGAATTTCAGGAAAGAGAAACTAAGTGTTTCCCCAATAGGACTTGTAGCATCCAACATGCGCTGGTCCAACATGCAGTAGAAGCTCATTTCTCAAGCCTGAGAAGCTTCCGGGGGTATCCATCTTGACTTTTGCTTCAAACTATTGACGTGTCATATGTGGGAATGCCTGTCCCAATACCATCAATGCCAAGGGAAACCACTGTGATACTGGGCATCTCCCTGGGTTGAATCCATAACAACAGCCTGTCCAGCAGGTGCTGCTACCTGATTAGATACTCTGGAAGGGATCCTCCTTTGCCCACCAAAAAACCCAGAAGTCTGTGTCTCCCGAAGGGTCAGGATCAGATGGTCGTCCTCAATAAGTGAGAGGCTACAGGGCTATCACCCCAGATGACCATGAGCATCACGTGGCCCGTGAAGGACCATGATAAGCATTCTCATGGGGCTCCCCGGGAAGGCTCTTGATGACAGACACCCAGAGGGCTCAGACTTCCCAGGGCCATGGCTCTATGACTTGGTTTTGTTCAATACATCCCGTAAAGGTTTAAGTGTCCTTTACAGAAAAAGACAGACACAGACCCAGAGAGGAATGACGGGCTGGCAGTTTTTCAAGGAAAGGCTGGAAGAAATAGAGGCTATCCATTTATTTATTCATCTCCCCTCCAGACTTCCTAAAAAAAAAATACTACTTCTATCACTTCCATACTTAAAATTTGTAGTTACTTATCATCTGTAAGATGAGCTTAAACTGAAGGGTCTTAAAAATCTAATCTTAGAGGCACCTGGGTGGCTCAGTCGGTTAAGTGTCTGACTTCGGCTCAGGTCATGGTCTCGTGGTTCATGAGTTTGAACCCCACATTGGTCTCTCTGCTGTCAGCAAAGAGCCAGCTTTGGATCTTGTGTCTCCCTCTCTCTCTCTCTGTGCCTCCCTGCTTGCTCTCTCTCTCTCTCTCTCTCTCTCTCTCAAAAATCAATAAATGTTAAAAAAAAAAATCTAGACCTAAACTATATATTCAAACACACTTCCAGTGATCCCCTTTGGAAACTCCTGCACCAGCCAAACTGGTCCGCTCAGAGCTCACTGTCCTTCTCACTTGGTGTGCGGGCCTCTTCCTCCTGCTGGGGATGCCCTTGACCTTCCTGGCTCCTCCTCTTCCTTCAGTGATGTGCTTGGGCCCATCCCCTTCCTTAGGAATACCTTGCCACGTGCTGCCCTGGACCCAGCCATGGGCATGCTGCCCTTTCATCGCTTGCTGATATTTTACATGTTTATGAAAATTTGACATTAAAATGTTTTGTTGAACATCTGCTAAGGGCAAGATACTGTGCTGTCTCTACCTAGCAGAGACCCGAAGACCTTCAAGGAGTTCATAACGTGAGGCCCAAACTCAGCTGCAAACCACAAAATCGATGTTCTGTAGGTGTGTGAGTGATATGTACCCTGGCCAGAGGACACCTCTCCTACAAGGCCCCAAACTCCTACAAATCAACTCGATAAGATGCTGGACAAAGCCCATAGTGTGTCTGGAAGGCCACTGTAGAATCATGCTGAGGTCTCTTTTCTCAGCAGAGACCATTTTTGGTTTTGTTTCGAAATTGTCCACTTGGAAAGCCCAGACACGATTCCCTCAACAGGATGTGGTCCGGAATGGTTCTATCCATATGGGAAGAAAAGGGTCAGGAAGAGGGAAGGGGACATCTAGAAGCAGGTGGCCAGAGGAGCTCTGTGAGGCACCATCCAGGAAGGGAATGAGGCAAGGGCTGAGGCAAGCTGTCCCCTTCCCCCATTTCATAAATTGCCCTGGGTTTGACCAATCCGCCTTTTGAAGGTCAAGGCAGCAGGGTCCTAGATACAGTAGCTAGTGTGAGAGTCAGTGCAAGAATCCATGATGACAGAGTCTGTCCTCTGTCCTCTGGGGCCTCCTGCCAAGGCTAGCTGCCTCTGAGTGTGATGACGGGTTCCCACAGCCAACAGAGACTTGCAGCCCTTCCCTTCCCAGAGCCTGAGACCCAAGTACAAGGATTCCCACTGACGTCCCAGCAGTGCTGTTCCCTTCCTTTCATGGACAGCAGGCAATATCGAACTTGAAAAGGAAATGCATGTCCTGCCTACCCAGAGGCCTTCAGTCCCAGACATGCAGTGGTCAGCGTGCGGTACTTTGTAGCCATGATGTAGGAAATCAGCTGTAGGTCTGATCAATTTCTGTCTGGACCGGTAATCCAAACCCAGAAAACATGGTGAACTTGGAGAAGTGAGTCTGTGATGGCCTTCATAATCACTTTCTTATAGGATTCAGGGACCCTGCACCCTGCACCCAATACACACAGAGATGTCCCTCACGTCTCTCCTAAGCACATGCCTATAAGAACCCACAGGTAGGGGCCCCTAGGTGGCTCAGTTGGTTGAGTCTAACTTCAGCTCAGGCCATAATCTCAAGCCCCATGTCAGGCTCTGTGCTGACAATGTGGAGCCTGCTTCAGATTCTCTCTCCTTCTCTCTCTGCCCCTAGTCCATTTGTGCTTTCTCCCTCTTTCTCTCTTTCTAAAATAAATAAATAAACTTAAAAAAAAAGCAGCCAGAGATAGACTCGATTAACATTCCCCATCCAAGAATGAAGACAGACAATACAGCATTATGATTATGGCACTATTTGCTGTGTGACTTCGGACAAGTTACTTTACTTCTCTGCATTTTTCCATCAATAAAATAATAATAATAACAAGAGTTCCCAATTCATAAGTTTGTTGTAAAGATTAGATTAGGGGTGTCTGAATGGCTCAGTCAGTTGTCTGACTCTTGGTTTCGGCTCAAGTCATGATCCTAGGGTTGTGGGATCAAGTCCCATGTCAAGCGCCTCCCTCAATCAGGCTTCAGATACTCTCTCTTTTCGCCTTTCTCTTCCACTCATGCTAACTCTCTATCTCTAAAATAAAAATAAAAAATAAATAAAAATGAAAATCAGGATTAAACATATGTAAGATTCTTACGTCAGAAGTGGTAGATGACTTTAGGTTCTACTATTTGCTTTTTTTTTTTTTTTTAAGTGGCAATGCTTGTTCAGAGAAGTGAGTTTTCTAGAGCTGAGTTCCATGCACTGAAGCATCGGACTGGTTGGTGGATTCAACCAAATGCCGATCTCCATCCCTACCGTGTGGAAATCCGCCCACCACAGCGCTGCACAGGACTGGCCTTGCCTCCAGGTTTACCTCTGTCCGTTTCGTAACCCAGCCCGCCTTCTTCATGTTTGCTGTTCTCTGTGGTCATGTGACATCATCTTTCCTTTTGTCTATATAAACATCATTTCTGTTTTCTGTATTTACTACTCACAGTGATGCATTATACCACAAGCTGTACATTTGTCTTCATTCTGAAGGAGTAATAGATCTCTCTTTCTCCCCACCCCCTCCTTTTTTTTTTTTTTTTGCTGTAATTCAATAATTTGGTTTTCTATACAGAACAATTCAAGTTTCTATTCCTGAGGGAAGGTGGAGGGGGGGGGGGACAAAAAATGGCATCACCATCTCAGTATGGAAAGAGAATAAACATTTTGTCAGTTTTTAAAAAAACTTTTTTAACATTCATTTATTATTGAGAGACAGAAAGAGAAGAGCATGAGAAGGGGAGGGGCAGAGAGAGGGGGAAGACCCAGAATTGGAAGCAGGCTGCAGGCATGAGCTGTCAGCACAGAGCCCGACCTGGGGCTCGAACTCACAAACCCTGAGATCATGACCTGAGCCGAAGTCAGACACCCAACCAACTGAGCCACGCAGGCACCCCTAAACATTTTGTTTTGAGACACACAGTTTGAGGCAGAAACCCTGGGATGGGGTGGGGGGGAGAGAGCACAGTGTCCCCCAGGAGGGATTACCCTCTCAGACAATGGGGTGTGTGGGTGTGAAAAAGCAGGGTCTTTCACACCCTGCGGATCCAACACAACTATCATTGGCAGGGGCTGGTTGGGTTCAGAAGACAGTTAACAGGTCTGAATGGGGTGCTTGCTGTAACCCAGCCAAGAGTCTTCTTTTCCAGATGCTCCTAGAAGCCAGCAGAGAAATCAATCTGAAATTCCTATTGAGTTGGAAGGCCCCCAAGGGTGACAGGGACAATGGCACACAGGGGACCAGCAGGCATCCTCATTCTGCTGACTGAAAGAGGAAGTGCATCTTCACTGTGTGAACCAGCTGTCACCTGGGTTGAACAGGACATGGGGAGGCAAAGAGGACAGTGGATTCCCAGCTGTGTGCTGCGGGGTGTGGGCGGATCACCTCTCCGAACCTCTGATCTCTCAAGTACAAAACGGAAGGTGCGGTGAACTGGCCGAGCCTCCAGCAGGGCGGTGGTGACGCCGGGAAATGCAGGGACGGTATCAAAGCCTTAGCACCGGCCTTGGCATGGGACACGGGCTTAGTATATATTAGCCACTTCTTTTTCATAGCTGTTTTATAGAAGAAAACTTGTTTCTGGTCCCAATTCACTGCCGCTACCAATACAACAATCTGGAAAACTCTGTCATTCCCATGAATCAGCTGTGGCTGACTCCACGCTATACGAGCTACACCTAAGCTTATTTTCGATCACAGTTTGCTCACATTTGGGCCACAGGGAGGCTGCCTTAAGGCCATGCCCTTCAGAGTGTCGGAGGCCCCACGGTCAGACTAAAAGGTTCTATCGAGACCTGCTTTGAGTCTGAACTCCTTTTTTTTACTTTAATGTTTTATTTATTTTTGAGAGTGTGCAAGCAGGGGAAGGGCAGAGAGGGGGAAGAAAGGATCTGAAGCAGGCTCTGAGCTGACAGCAGCAAGCCTGATGTGGGGCTTGAACTCATGAACTGCAAGATCATGACCTGAGCCGAAGTCAGACACTCAACTGACTGAGCCACCCACGTGCCCCTTAAATCTGAACAATTAATTAAGAGACTTACAGCCACTCCTTTGATTTGGTCTGCGGCCATTTCTTACTTGGAGAATCTTTTGCTAGAACACACCATGGATCAAACTAATTTTCTTTTTCAACAAAGCACATTCTGGACTTTCTAGATTTCCTCTAAAAATAAAATAAAACAAAAGAGTCCCTTCTTTAGTTCCTCCCTCTCTTCCTATCTCTCATTGTAGGCAGATAAAATAAATTACTTTATGAAAGCAACTTGACCGCTTCAATACTGCCGTTGGAAATTTCCTCGGCCAGGACTTCAAGTTCACGAGGTACTATTTCTACCTCCCTAGATCCCTAAGGAGATTCAGTTTTGCTACGTGCCAGGGGCTGCCCTTTCTCCAGCCTCACTAACAGCCTCCTCCACACGCTATGGCTTTCAGACGCCATCTGGTACCAAAGTCAGTCCCGCATGTGGTAGGTTCTTGTTATGGCCGCATTCCATTTCTGTTTCAGTTCTGATTTCCCAGACTTAGCAGCTTAAGACTCCAACAATCTATTCTTTCCCAGAACTTCACAGAGTCACAGCAAGCTTGGCCATGCTGTCCCTTGGCTGGTTTCCCCTGGACTCACTCATTCCCACAGCTGCGCTCAGCTGGACAGTTGGCTGTCTGGGAAATCCAAGATGGCCTCACTCATGCATCTGGGAGTTATTGCTAGCTGTTGGCTGGGCTGCCTCTGTTCTCCTCCTGGTTTCTCATCCTCCTGTAGTCTCGACTTTCTCAGAGCATGGTGATCTCAGTATTCCAAAGCATGAGAGCAGAAGTCCCAAGACCCTACTAAGATCTGGTTTGGATGTCATCCAACATCATTTCCACACTACTGTATGGTCAAAGTAAGTCAAAGGGCTAGTCCAGAGTCAAGGGGCGAGAAAATAGACTCTATCTCTTTTTAAAAATTTTATTTATTTATTCTTTTTTGAGAGTGAGAGCGAGAGAGAGAGAGTGTGTGTGTGTACACTTGTGGGCCAGGGAGAAGAGGAGAGAGAGAATCCCAAGCAGGCTCCGCGCTGTCAGCACAGAGCCCAACGTGGGCCTCAAGCCCACAAACCGTGAGATCATGACCTGAGCTGAAATCAAGAGTCAGACGCTTAACCGAATGAGCCACCAAGGCACCCTCTAGGCTCTATCCCTTAATGGAAAGAGAGGCAAAGTCACATTACAAAGGGCACTCTGAGATAGAACTAACTGCACAAACCTTATCACTACTTTGGGCCCAGATGTATTCCCAATGGTACGAAATGATTGGCAGAATTTGGCCTTCTGTGGTTCTCACACTGACGAAATTAAGCAATCTAAATAAGAACCCTAATCAGTTCACCCTTGCTCTCAACAGAAGTGGGGCTCCATCCCCTCCCTCTGGGTACTTCCTTCTTTTTCTTCCTTAAAAAAACCAGTAAGAGGTCCTACCTGATGATTTTTCTCAGGTCTACTCAGCCCCACTGGGCTCTCACCCAAGCCTCCCCACACAAGGAGGACCCATGGGAAAGGAAGGCACTGAGATGCATGAGGATTTCAAGGAGGCGCTGGGCTGGCTTCCACCCTCTGCAGCTCCCTGGATGAACAACATCAGGCCAGCTACCCTCAAGACCACAAGTTTCTTGGGAAGATGAATTGCTACCCTCAGGATTCAGCAGTGAGCTTAACGTACAGGGAAGTACTGTATAAACTCTGAAAGGCTTATATGAATACCATTCACATCTATTCTTACTTTATTATTATTATCATTAGCATGGAGTATCCTTTGCCAGTGACTACTGGCAGCCCAGGTGCTCGAACTCAGGCCTACTCTATTTTGTTTGTTTGCTTCTGGGTCTTTTGGTTTTTGTTTTTGTTTGTTGTTTATTGCCATGATCTTCACTTAAGTGGCCAATATTCATCCTCAAATAATGCCAGGCATTGCTGACTCGGTAGAGTCTGATCATTGTAGTTTGGGGCATGTGGGTACAATCTGGGCAAACCCTCATGTGGGCCTTGGCCCTTTCTGGAAATCAGTTCCTGAGCTTTTGCACAGAGGGAGAACCAGACGCTAGTGGCTCCCATTGGGGTAAAGGCTGCTGGAGCTCAGATCTGGGCAGGGCCTGAGGGCCGCGACCAGGTGACCAGGAGTAGCCCAGAGGGAAGAAGAAGGAAGGGCAGCAGAGAACGGGATAATGGGCCCCACAGGAAAGGCAGGAGATCACAGCCCCCCCATTTCCCAGGCGACCTTGGTTCCTTGTCCGGGCCCAGAATTGGTATCAAACTTTGGGAGTGAGACTCCTACAGAGGCAGCATCGGGGAGAGCAGGACAGGGATATAGGAAGTGAGGGCGAGGGCGAGCGTAACGTTGCAGGGGTGGGGTGGGGAGGCAGTGTCAAAGAGGGCAGTAGGGTCAGTAACAGCTTCAGGGAAGGAAGCACTGAGAAGGGGCAGTATCTAGGGGGAGCGGTGTCACAGAGGGGAGTGCTGTGGGGAAGTGTTCAGGAAGGCAGCGTTGGGAAGACACTGTGAGGGGGACAGGGTCCAAGATAGGCACTGAAGTCCTGCTGGCCCGGGGACAGAGGGTGGCTCTGGAGGAATGAGAGCCCAGTGTTTGGGCAGCAGTACCCCCACCCCACTCCTGGGTATCAAGGGGGAGATTCACCAAAACTCGGAGAGCTGAGAAACCAAACATCTTTACTTCATTAAAAAATCTGGGCATGTCTGCATGTGGCCTATGCTTATGTCTGTATGTTGGACACGGCGTAGATCTGGGGACAACATGAAGTTTATTAATATAATATAGGCTCTTGAGAAATACACAGTCTAGGTTTCCCCGGTGCTTCATGGTATGAATGAATTCCAGCCCATTCATTCATTCATTCAAATAATGTTTATGGAGAGTGGGTGAGCCCTGTGCTCAGCTCTAGGAACCCTTCTCATTTATTTATTTAAAATGTTTATTCATTTTTGAGAGACAAAGACAGAGTGAAAGCTGGGAGAGGGGCAGAGAGAGAGGGAGACCCAGAATCAGGGTCCAGACTGAGCTGTCAGCACAGAGCCCAACACGGGGCTTGAACCCATGAACCATGAGATCGTGACCTGAGCCCAAGTCAGACGCTTAACTGACTGAGCCCCCCAGGCGCCCCCGCTCTGGGAACCCTAAAGCAGCCCAGCAGGGCTGCCCCTGTCTCTTGGTGCTTTCATCCCCAAGGACACAGATTAGGAACAGTGGAGGGCCAAGCGTGGTGGGCATGTACCCGTGAATGGTGAGAAGGGCTCTGCAGGAAATAAACTAGACAATGAGATCAAGGTGAGCAGTGGGAGGTGGGGCGGGCTTCGAGGAGCTTTCGGGCAATGGATGTGGGGGAGGAAATCTGAAGCCTGCAGATGAGGCTCTCAAGGAGGTTGGGAAGAGCAGGTCAGGGAGAGAGGAGCAGGTGCAAATAGTCATCTCAAAGGAGAGACGGGATGGGGCTGGAGCCAGAGCAAGGTGAGCAAAGGGGAAGTGGGTCCCCTGCCATTAAATCCAGGCCTTCTAATATCCAGTGCTTCCACTCCTGCCAGACCTGCCCTAGGCTGTGACCCACACTGGGCTCCAGCCTCTAGGTGCCCTGGCCTCTCCTGCGCCAGACCGTGCGATGGACCCTGCCCTTTGCCATGAATGCACCATCCTGGGCTCCCACCTCTCCAAGTCCAACCCTCAGGCCTCTTTCAAAGCCCATGTAATAGTAAGACCCCATGTCTTACCTGCACATCGACCTCAAAGCAATGTAGCCTCTACTACATGCATGTTAAATGGGCATGTATGTATATACGTGTATGTGTGCACATACATGCATTTTCTCTCAAACGTGTTTGTTTATGTGTATTTTTATCTCTATATTGCCCTGAGCTGAAAAAAATAACTTTACGAACTGTTGATGGGCGCCTGGTGGCTCAGTCGATTAAACATCTGACTCTTCATTTAGGCTCAGGTCATGATCTCAAGGTTCGTGAGTTTGAGCCCTCCGTGAGTTTCTCTCTCCCTCTCAAAATAAACACATAAAACTTAAAAAAAATTTTTTAAAAAGAAACTATGTTTCCACCCCATTGTTTTACAAAAAAGGGGATTAAGTCCGAAACTTGCTTAAGATCACATAGCTGGGATTTGAAGTGAACAAGGCACCTGCTGTTTGATCCCTGGGGGGTGGGGGAGCCCCTAGAGGACCGGAAACACTTATTTTTACAAGCTAAGCATGCTTATTGCAGGCCCTTGAGACCGGGACATACTCCAAAGAGGGACCCCCACTTGAAGCCTTTATTTTGTTGCTCCTCTCCGCGTTCACACCTGCTGCCCCAGCACTTACGTTCCCCACTCCGGTTTAGACATCGCTGCATCCCCCACAGTACTTAGCAATGGAAGTTGCTCGATTAATGTTTGTAAATGAATGAACGGTTGAGTGGGGCAGGAATAATGGGCCTTTGCAGGGAGGTCTGGGGGGAATAAAGATTTACCTAACAATTTATGTTGCTCTTGACATGCCATGCTTTTTTTCCTTGCCCAGGAGGCCAATAGCACAGATACATGCCTTGCCATGAAAAATTCACAACCGTGCATTAGTCAGATACCCTGGTGACATTACTTGCAAACCGGAAAGCCAAGGTCACAGCAAAAGCTGTCGTAAATCAAATGTGTCTCAAACACAGCATCTTCCTGTTGGGAAATCTGACCCACTTAGCGTGTTTTCCCCAGGATAAAGCCTACTTACCGCACCTCCTGCTTAAAGAAAGGAGCCGCCTGCCGACCTACGGCATTGGCTAACGGCACATCAATCCCCGGTCCCCGCAATGGCTCAAAGAAAAGCTTGTCTTCTGCACGGTGCATTAGGCAACTGCAGAAGGAGACAGGAGAGACTTTGAAATGCATTTTCCAAACTGTTCCACATGGTGTGCATAGGTTTTTGGTTAATAAAGGCATTGCATGGTCAGATAATTGGGGGAAGCCTTGTATACTCCACTAGATCCTATTCTGGAGAGGCTCTGCAGGGTACAAGTGAAACCATGTCCTCCTCCCCCATCCCCTGCAGGGAAAAAACCTGTTTATCTTGCTTAACCCGGGAACTCATACCCTTTCATAGCCTTCACAGAAGGCAGTAGCATCCCTGTGGAACTTCCTGCTGAATGGTTATAGCTACTAGTAACTATAGAGGCTCTTCAAGGCCCTTATGCTGACTTCCCCTGCCCTCTTCTCTGAGTCACCAGGGACAGCAGGTGCATCGGAGGATACAAGCTACGTGGGAGAACAGGGATTCAGCTTCCCCCTGGCAATGGGGAATGTGGCCTTCGCATCCACAAATGTCCTCGGTGCCTGACCAGTTCTCTAATACTTTGGGCTGTCAAGTAAAACTCGACTCTGGACTTAGGAGAGAGAGACTGTTATTCAAAAGGATTCTTGCAGAGCGTGGGGGTTAGATGGGGATAATTGAAATACAGGGGCACCCTCTGACCACAAAGTCTAGCAAGCCACCAAGGGCTAGGCAGAAAGGGATTTTCTTTGATAGAGTGGGGTAGGCAAGCTAAGAGAGACCGGATGTGAGGAAGGGGAAGAAAGAGGGAGCATGCCTGGGTATCGAGTTAGAGAATGTTATGTTACCTGAGGCCAGCCTATTCTCAGAAGGGCCTGTCTGCTCCCTCTGGAAGGGCTGGGCCCGAGGTCATGGCTCTGGGGGAAAAAGAGAGGCTTACCCAAAGTCTGGGTAATAAGTATTGTGTTCCAATCCATCAGGCGGAGACGAAACAGTTCAGCTAATCATTTGTGAGGCAAAGGATGGGCATCTGGAAGGTCTGCATCTGGGTAAACAAAGGGGGCATCTAGAGTCTTCTCTAAGGCATACGGACAAGGGTGGGTCTGTGCAGGAAGCCATTTTCCTTAACACAAAGGGGTGAAGAGAATGCCATTCACCGTCTCTATTTTCCAGGAGCCCAGGGCTTAGGGTACAAGCCTGGTCACAGCTACGTGAACCCAACACCTACAACATCTGACCAACTCACTCCACCCCACTCTTCCCAGGGGTCCTTGTGCAGTAGAGAATGGCTCATTTAAACCTTGAGGCCTTTTAGCGGAAAGGGGTCGTTGGGAGTCAAGAAAAGGGAAAGCTATTGGGCTCTAAAGTCACATGGAGTGGGGCGCCTGGGCGTCTCAGTCGGTTAGGAGTCTGACTTCGGCTCAGGTCATGATCCCGCAATTCGTGAGTTTGATCCTTGAGTTTGGCTCTGTGCTGCCAGCTCAGAGCCTGGGGCGTGCTTCTGATTCTGTGTCTCCCACTCTCTCTGCCCCTCCCCTACTTGTGCTCTGTCTCTTTCTGTCTCTCAAAAAAGAATAAACATAAAAAAAATTTTAAGCACATGGAGTGGATGTAGTCACAAAAGGTGTGACAGAATCCTGGTGGCCTAGCCACCAACAAAGCAGAACCCCAGAGATCGGCTTTGCTTTCCGCAGGGTGCGGCTGAGCTCTAATCACTAAAAGCACACAGGAATCACTGAGCAGGACATCCCGGGGTCTTGCTAAGGTCAGGAGAGACAGCCGGGGCACGTGTCTGTTCATTTGCCTTCCTTCCCGCCTCAGCCCAGCGGTGGCTGGGTCTCTAAATACCTTCTTGGATCATGAGATGATTTTGAAGATGCAAATTGTGCGCGAAGGATGGAAGGAAAGGAAAATAGAAGGAACTTAGGTTTCTGGAGATGTGATGAGTGGCCAGCTAACCCAAGACTATCTACTTTCTTGTTTCCATTTCTCAGAAGAAAAAAAAAAGGAAGAAACAGTTTTCTTTGTTATTAAGCCATGGTAACTTCCAGTCTCTATTGGATCCAGGAAACAAAAGGTTCAGATGAGTAATGCCAAGAATACTTTCACTTTTATCCTCTGAAAGCTCTCTCTCTCTCTGCACCCTCAGGCCATGCATACTAGACACAAACTATTTTAAAAGTCAGATTCTACCTAGAACTTGGGTAGTGGCCCACAGGGCTCGGGGCAGGGCAAAATGCTATAATGTCCTTCAAACTCCCGTTCCTAAAAGGCCCAGATATGGTATGATGGCTTCAGGTGTGAGCCACAAGGTCTCAAGGTTTTGTCGTTCGGATGCTACCAAGTACCAAGTTCTCAGGATCTGCTGCTCATGGCCACCGCTCTTCGGGAAAACAGAGAAAATTCAGGTAGAGAGAGGCCTTTAATTGGAATTTCCTCCCTCAGGCCATATTCCCTCAATATGGCCAGCCTCAAAAGGAGCCTCCAAATAATACAAGCAGCTATTTCCACCCAGACGTCTGCATAAATACCCCTGCACACCCACGTTGAGCAGTGCCTGGCTGTGACCGATGTCTCATCTCCAAGTTCATATACAGCATCTGATAGGAGAGCACAGCTCTGAGAAATTGTAGTTTCCAGGCACGATCAGCTGATCTGGGTTTTGGCTAATTTGGGCATTAACCCCTTCCATGACCTTGACCAGCACATCTATTCCTGAATCCCTGCTTTTGTTGTTGTTGTTGTTGATGATAATGATGTTTTTCTGTTCTTGGCCTTTTTTTATTGCATATGTATTAGTGCCCTATCGCTGCTGTACCGAATTACCACAAATGTACTGGCTTAAAACAGTGCAAATGTGTTCTCTTACAGTTGCAGAGTTCAGATGTCTAAATAGATTGATAAAGCGGTGTTTCTTTCAGACACTCTAGGAGACAATCTGTTTCCTTCCCTTTCTTTGGCCCATGGTCCCTTCCTCTATCTTCATAAGAAGACATTTTTATGTTTTTTTATTTTTGAGAGAGAGACAGAGTTGAGCAGGGGAGGGACAGAGAGAGAGAGAGAGAGAGAGAGAGAGAGAGAGGGAAATACAGAATCTGAAACAGGCTCCAGGCTCTGAGCTATCAGCACAGAGCCCGACGCAGGGCCCAAACCCACAGACCGTGAGATCATGACCTGAGCCAAAGTCAGATGCTTAACCAACTGAGCCACCCAGGGGCCCCCTCCATCTTCAAAAACAATAGCACAACATCTTCAAATCTCTCTCTGATTCTGACTCTCTGCCTTCCTCTTTATAAGGACCCTTGTGATTACATCAGACCCCCCTAAATAATCCAGGATAACTTCCCATCTCAAAATGGCTAACTAAATCATACCAACAAAGTTCCTTTTGCCATGTGTAGAAACATAACCACAGATTCCAGGGATTAGGATATGCACCTCATGGAATAAGAACCATTATTTTGCCTAACATGATGTGAAATCCTGAAGGTTCTAAGAGAGGCACCACAAATTTCCTTCTATCCATTTGTACCTGATTTTGTTATTTCCTTCTCTGTTATCTCTCCTCCTTCATCCGATCTTTATTTTTTTAATGTTTTATTATTTATTTTTGAGAGAGAGAGACAGAGCATGAGCAGGGGAGGATCAGAGAGAGAGAGGAGACACAGAATCCAAAGCAGGCTCCAGGCTCTGAGCTGTCAGCACAGAGCCCAATGCGGGGCTCAAATCCATGAACTGTGAGACCATGACCTGAGCCGAAGTCGGATGCTTAACCGCCTGAGCCACCCAGGTGCCCCTGATTCATCCAACCTTTAAAAGCTGTTCTGGTGCCGCAGCACTGGCCCTATTGCCCAAACAGACTGGAGATGCCTTGATGAATGTATTTATCTAGTCAACACTTCGGGAAATACTTAAGGAGTACCTAGGGAGGTTAGATGGAGAGGCACAGGGTGAAAGGTTGTGGAAAAAACAGACGGGACTTCTAATTTCTTAGATTTTAGCCTCATTCTAGCAATGTTGTCAATTTCCAGTCTTCAGAGATACCCAATGAGCACATTGGCGCTATTCCTTTTATGATTAAATATAAACTGTTTAGCCCACAATGGCAATCACAGCAGTCTTACCACTCTTCTGTGGTCTTAGAATAGGAGCTAACCATGTTCTTCCAAATTCTACTCCCTGCTGGAGACCAAAGGCCACAGTGTCTTTTTTTTTTTAAGTTTATTTATTTGTTTTGAGAGAGAGAAAAAAAACCAAGAATTTTTTCTCCTCCAGCACAGAGCTTGATGCAGGGCTTGAACTCACAAACCGTGAGGTCATGACTTGAACTGAAACCGAGTCGGATGATTAATGGACTTAGACACCCAGGGGCCACAAAGTCTTACCACAAAGTCTTAGTGGGGATGGATGACCAAAAGGAAGCACTCTGCTATGGTTAGCTCAGTAGAAAGTATGAATTAAAATATTCGACAGGAAAAGCTCTTGTTTTCAACAATATCGGTTGAATCATATTTTGGGGGGACAAGATGTAAATGTGACTGTGTTTGTTTTAGTCTCTCTCCTTAAAATGATTCCTCCTGCTGCTGTCTAACAGTGAGGACCAGAGCTGACGCCTTCAGATGGCCTCACGCCACGTGAGCAATGGCTCCATGTCACCGGCAAGATGCCCTGCTTTCCTTCACCCAGTTTGCTACGGGCCTCTGTCCTCTTCCCTTTCTTCAAACCCTGCACCCTACTTCTACCATGCGTCTTTCAGCTTCATAGCTAGAAAACACCTTAAAGGGTCTGTGTACTTCCAAAGAGAGTTATGAGCCCCGATTTGGCCCCTTTGGCTATCTAACTCTTATTTTCCTGGTCTTCCGTTAATTGGCTTGCTTTCTTCCTGATGCCTACCCATGACACGCCCATAGGGTATGGCTTTCTCTTCCTACTTCCCCCCCCTCCTTCTCTGGCTCTCGCTGCAGGTGCCCATGATGCACACCGCGCTCCAGGAACTGTCCGGAGGCCACACAGAAATGCAACCTGGGGCTGACAGTCCTGCTCCCTGATTAGCCGAGCCCCCCTCCTGCTGACTTCCTCAGTCCCTGCTCAAGGCCCTCATCTTGCGACTCTGCACCCTGTCACTCAACTCTGATAGGACATATTCATGTCTGAATATATTTTCAAGTGCCCACTGCAACTCCGTTCATCAGCAGACCACCCACCTCTCCATCCGCTTGACTTTTGGGCATTGCTTTGCTTTTTTTCGTATACAGGTGAATATCTGTATGCATTTATGTTGGGTATATTTCCAGGCCCGAAAGGTCTGAATGACCAAGTGTTCATATACTCGGTATCATATTAGTAGATACTGCCAAAATTGGTTGAACTAATTTTCATCCCCAGCAGCAACATATAAGATTTTTTAATTGCTTTTACATTTTAGCCATTCTGGAGGATGCATAGGAAAATCGCATGATCGTGTTAATTTGCATTTCTCTGCTTACTAATAAGTGTGAGCGCCTTTGATCTGATTGTTGGCCACTTGGATTTCCCACTGGAACTTTTAAAAGTTCCAGATTAAGCCTCTGTCTATTTTTCTTTTGAACTGTCTTTTTCTTATTACTTTGGAGGAGTTCGTGTGACCTTGTATTATCGATGTTGATATTGCTGTGACCTTGGGGTGACAATCAGTCTCTGCCCACGTGGCTCCCATCCCCAGCCACCCGCCAGAAGAGGAGGATGCATCAAAGCCATGGCGTAAGCTAAGTTTCCCCACAACTGGGGTCCATATGCTCTAGAAGCAGTGGTCCAAGACCTCACTCTGCTTACCAAGAGCTGTCCTTCAGAAAGTCAGCCCACGTGGTTGAGCACAGGCCAGTCGGCTCCACCTCTGCCCCTTCCACTCCTGACCTGTTTGACTCATTTAACCCTCTATGCATCATGTTGTAAGTCTGCAAAATGAAGATGGCTGCGGACTCACCTCATATTGTGAGAAAATGAGTTATCCAATAGAAGACTGTGAGGGCGGTGTTTGCCACCTAGGACCCCCTCCATACGTGTTGTCTATTATTATTCAGGGCCACAGCTCACCGGCCCCCTTGGCTGATGCCACAGTTGTGACGTATTTGCTTCCCTTGATTCAAAGAATTTCGAGAAAGTCAGAAAGCCTCAAGTTCTAGGTCCGTCCTTGCTGTCGGTCTCTCTAGGCAAGTCACTTGGGGGCTAGTCTGTGGGCTTTGGTTTTCCTGCCAGCAAAACAAAAGGGTCAGCCCTGATCATCATCACGACCTTCGTGGCTTTGAACACCTCCTGGTTGATCTGTTTGATCTCGACCAGGGATGGAAGGGAAAAGGCCAGAGCATCCACATGAATGCTCCACTTGGCTCCTTTCATGAAAGCTCCCATACCTGCTGTGTTCTCTCAGGTACACAGAGAATAGGTAGGTCACAAGAAAGGGAATGGAATGTGCCAGAAGGGTCAGGCGTCTCCTTCCCCACCTCCACCCCCACCCTCTCCCTCTCTCTCTCTCTCTCTCTCTCTCTCTCATACACACACACACACACACACACACACACACACACACACACACATTTCAATGTGAGCTCTGTCCCCTTCAATGTTAGCCCCATAGATGGAGGAACTGGGTCTGGTGTGTGAGCCCGGCCAGCCCCAAGGGCCTGGCATAATGCAGATGCAGGAATGCCAGCAAGGGAGGGGGCACCCTGGCCGTCACAGAGGTTTGAAAGCTCTGTCACCTTGCAGGTCCCACACCCTCTGGAGGGTACGTGGGCCTCCTTATTCAAACTCCTTTTCTAGGCTCGCAATGCAGGTCCTGAGGCCCATTTCTTCGAGGGACGGTCTTTATATTTGAAAGAGAGAGAAAAAGAGAGAGAGAGGGAGAGAAAGAATCCCAAGCAGGCTCCACAAGGTCAGCACAGAGCCCAGTGCAGGGCTTGAACTCGCAAACCTTGAAATCACGGCCAGAACTGAAACCAAGAGTTGGAGGCTTAACCGATGTGGCCACCCAGGTGCCCCTCGAGGGATGGTCTTGATGAGCCTCTACACAGCTGACAGAGCAAAAAGAATACCAGATAGAGACCCAGGAGATGCGGTTTCTAGCCTTCATCCCATAATTTACTCTCTGCGTGAACTTGCCTTTCTAGATCTCACTCAAGCTTTCTGTAAATTGGTGATACTGCCCCCTCCCCCATATGTTAGGGACTGACGATAGAAAGAAGTACCCTAAAGCATGAACAGTGTTCATCTCTCCGCCACAAAATGCCAGGAGACATTTAATCGTTCCTTTATCCTCAAAATGTCTAACAATGGAAAAAGACTTTTATCATAAGAAGAAATGATGCAGGCGATTAAAATGAAAACTACTTCCAGATCCTGTGTTTTTTGGATTTAGAATAAGAATAATCATAATGGCTATCATTTTGGAGCACTTCCTTCCTTTTATTTCCAGATTTAGGCACACATTTCCACCTCAGAGACAGAGATCTTCTGCCCATGGCGTCGGCGATGTCACTAACAGCAGTGTGGCATTGGCTAGCTGTTCAGCCTTTCGTGTACCTCATCACCACCTTCATAGAATGGACTAGATTCACATGCCCCTTGTTCTACAATTTTATGTTTCCCTGCACAACTCCCCACCTTGAGATCATGTGACCATGAGCCCCACCTGTTTGGAAGGTGCCTCAAAGCACCAAGATGTATCTTGTTGACACAGAGCAACGATCCCACGGAGCCCGGTTGGTCATTTGTGCTGGTGACACTACCCTGTCTTGCAAAGCATCCTGGGCTACCGGAAAGTGAGCTCAACAGAGATCTTCAAAGTGAACCGGTTTCATGAGCGCAAACAGGGATCCACACGTTGGTCCACATCCGTCTGCCTCGGCTGGGGGCAAGCACAGAATCGTCCAAATTCAACCTGTAGCCGGCACTTTCCAACCAATTCCCCGAAATCGGGAATTAGCATTATTCCAAGGTGTGGGATATGTCACAGCCCAACAACAAATGTCCCCAGGGCTGCCTCAGCTAACTGATGCCCATTCCCTGCCAAGGAGTGAAGAAAACCTCTCTGAGGAGGGAGAAAGCCCCCTTTCTCTCTCTGCCCTCTCTTCTGCTGTCTCTGCCTGTCCCTCCTGCTGGCAGTCACAAAGCGAGAGCTGGCTTTCAGTCAGTCTGATAATGAACAGCCGGTCCCTGTTGGCAATCACCGAGTTCTTAGTGCGGACTTCGAAAATAGCAAATGACAGCAAACAGTCCTCTTCTGCCTAGAGTCCTCCAGTTAGCCAGGCTCCAGAAGTAAAGAACACCAGCCATTCGGATCCTTTCTGAGCGGAATAAGAACCAAACAATCTTCGAAAGAAAAATTAACCTTACATGATATCTGGATTTTCCCTTTCTTGTGCTTTTTTTTCCTTTTTTTCCTTTTTTAAATGTTTATTTTTGAGAGAGAAGCAGAGAGACAGAGAGCGAGCTGGAGGAGGGGCAGAGAGGGAGACACAGAATCCAAAGCATCTCCAGGCCCTAAGCCATCATGCAGGGCTCAAACCCATAAACTATGGGATCATGACCTGAGCTGAAGTCGGACGCTTAACCCACTGAGCCACCCCCGCGCCCCTCTTTTATTTTTATTTTTTTGAGAGAAAGAGCAGGCCCACAGCTCTTGGTGACCCTCCCCTTGTCACCCTGGTTTTCCTTCTGGTAACTGCCATCAATATTATTCCTGATTCTGGACTCAGGCTGTTTGTGAATGGATGGATCCCACGTCCTGATCCTGTGAGCTTCTGACTTTGACCTCTTCCCGATGCCAACACCATGTTGATCTCAAGAGCTTCTGAGGAGGAAAAGAACTGGGGCAGACGCATAGCTCTGACCAGGGTGTGGCAAAAATGGTACTGGTAAGACTGGTGAGCTCAACCTCAAGACCATTACTCTCTCTGGAAAACAATAGGGCCCACTGAAAAACAATACCATACGCCAAGGCGTGGAGTTAGCTAAAGAGTACAGGCCAAATGCACAAGGACAGACAGAGAGAAATACTGAATACCCCATGACGAGTATTTGGGGTGATAGTGGGGTTTGTAGCTGACAGCCAAGAAAGAATTCTCAAAGACATCTTTGGTGCAAAAAGGTAAGGCTATTAAAGAATGGGGACAAGACCAGTGGGCGGAAAGCGCCACACTGGGGCTGGGCAGAGTGCCTAGTCATATACTATGAAATCTGGGGAGGTAAAGTCCAGAGGAAATTTCTTAAAGGGATTTTCCATATGCTGAAGATACACAGGTTACTGGAGGCCTAGCAATTGTCAACCTCTGGTTATTTTTCCCTCTAGCAAAGCATTCACGTTAAGACAGGAGGGAATTCCTGAAGAAACCACTCTGCCAACCTCAAGTATTTGTCACTGGGCTGCAGGTTATAAAGAAATTCAATTTTATCTGTCATTTCTGCTTGCCTTTGCTCCCTACATCACTTTAGAAGGGAGGGTGATATTAGGGGCTCCAGGAAATTAAGTCTATAGGTTTCTGGAGATTTGACCACTGATAAGGTTGTCTTTTTCTTGTATTTGTAAACTGATGGAGACTCTATCAGCATAGCCATTGCCTTCTGTCCTTTTCTTTGTCCATGAGCAGCCAGGTGTGCCTGAGGAATGTCGCCCAGATCCCACCTGGGGAGGGGGTAAGGCTAGCTAGGGCTTGGCCCTGAGCTCGCCTGATGGTCCCTCATCACCCCACACCTGTGAACAGAATGGAACATAATCTCAACGGGAGGGTTGCTGGTACCTTTCCTGTACTTGATCTAAGGCCGTTTCCAAGTTTCTAGGGATAACAGTAAGCAGAAAGCCTTGGAAGCAAATCTGCTTGGCCTTTCTGTTTTTTGTTTTTTTGTTTTTTTTTTTTTTTTTGAAGTCAGTGTGTTTCATCAGCAATTTCTACTGTTCTCCTGCAGAACAGACCTCATTCCAGCTCTGAAGACAGCAGGTGAACACAGTTATGCATGGGTTCCAGAAGCAATCAGGCTGATTCCAAAATACCCTTAGCACAAGCCCCATTTTATCCAAGTGAATAATATGGTTTCCCTTCTGTAAGCAAAACCATGATATATGGGCAAACTCTGCGTTAATTGGATAAACCAGTGGTAAAACCCCAAAAGAACAATTAACTTTCATGTGAAATACTCCCAGCTGAAATCTTGGGAAACTTGCATGTAATTAGTACTCTCTTCCAGCTCTCCGAAGTATAAAATACAATACATTAGGGCTTGTAACACTAATATCGCTGAGAACATGGCTAACGCAGGGAGTCTAATTTACCACTAATATAAGGATGGCAGGCTAGTTGGTGGCCGTTACCTGTTCTGGCTAATTGTTTTCAATGTGATTTAGAAACTTCATGCCCTTGAGGCCGCATGTGTGGTGTGTCAAGTCCCCAGTGCAGGGCTGCAGTAAGTCATGACATTCAGATTTCAAATTCAGGAGTGACCTTAGAGATCATTTGATCTGGTTCCCAAGCATCATCATCAGCTCAGGACAATTTATAAATGATGGCTTCCTAGGTCTCAGCCTCTGAGATTTGACAGGTCTTGACTGGACCTCCGTAATCTCGATTAAAAATGAATAAAGGAAAGGCGCCTGGGGGGCTCAGTCCGTTAAGCGTCCAGCTTCAGCTCAGGTCATGATCTCACAGTTTGTGAGTTCAAGCCCCTCCTCGGGCTCTGTGCTGACCGCTCAGAGCCTGGAGCCTGTTTTGGATTCTGGGTCTCCCTCTCTCTCTGTCCCTCCCTTGCCCGTGCTCTGCCTCTCTCTCTGAAAAATAAATAAAAATTAAACAAGAATTTTTAAAAATTAGTAAAGGAACACTTTTCTGGGTGTCACCAGAAGAGTCTGTGGCACAACCATACTTGGGAGCCACTGATACCTCTAACCTCTGATTCAACGCACAAAGTCCCTCTGTGACATTAAGTGACAGGTGGGCGGCCAGCCTCTATGTGAACACTTTCAGGAGTGGATCGGGGACTCAGAGCCGGTGAGAGGTGGCTGCCTAGCCCACCATGCTGAGAGGGCTTCTGAAGATGTATCTAGATTCATTGGAGAAGCACACCAAGCTGACCAGTGCCCTCTGCCCTGGACATGGACAAGGGCAGCATGCCAATGCGTCTTTGTCATTCTCTGTGCCGTAACTGCTCTGAACCCCATTCAGTAGTGGTTAGTTCATGAAGATTGGAAACAGCGACCTGATTCATAAGCTAGCCCCGCATCAGAGTGTGGCAAGGAAATATACCAGTATTGCAAGCGTCTGAAAGCTTGGATTGGAACAGCATCTCCACCACTTCCTAACCTAACTGCGCTACTTTGAGAAATGTGCTTACCCTTAAGTGTCAGTTGCCTGTTCATCATACAAGGATGTGATATCTCCATGGGGGTGTTTTGAGAATCAAATATGCTCAAGAATGTGAAGAGGCTTTGGAAATGCTGATTAGAGGCCTGTGGGTGGCACCATTGGTTGATCGTCCAACTCTTGATTTTGGCTCAGGTTCATGATGTCACGGTTTGTGAGTTCAAGCCCTGCATCGGGTCTCTGCGCTGACAGTGGGGAGCCTGCTTGGGATTCTTTCTCTCCCTCTCTCTCTGCCCCTCCTCTGCTCACACTCTCTCTCTCAGAATAAATACATTAATTAAAAAAAAAGAAAATGCTCATTTATATTAAAAAAAAGGACTCTTACTATTAGTGTATGATCAAACATTAGAGCTATAATTCCCAGGAGGATAGGTACTTGAGCAGGTAGCCAAACCCATGTCCGCGGTAACAGAACTCAGTACACGGAGTCTTTCTTTCCATAATGATATCAAAACTTCCTTTGTGTTCAGAACAAAGGCTTGTTCAAACCCAGAGCAATCAGGAAGCCAGTGTGCCCGGTTGTCAAATAGCTTTGGCAGACATTTCATAAACATCCACCTCTCTGCCTTTCCCTCTGCCTTCGACTTCACTGACCCAGCCTGGTCACTGATTGGAATTTAACTGGCCTGCCATTTGTCTAAACTCATCCAACAGAATTATGTGATTCAAATGGCAACTTGCCCTAATGGGCCTACCTGACTCCCGCTACTTTGAACTGAATGCACTTAATCTGTTAAATGCTAAATGAGATAGACCTTAATTGGAGGGAAAGAAAGATATCAAAATATAAAACTGATGTAATGATTTACTGGTTTGTTAATAACCTCCTTAAGAACAAGGAATAGGTCTTACCTACCTCTGTGCTCTAGAGTACTTAGTGTCATTTTTGGACACTCGATAGACTCAAGACGTGTTTGTTGGATGAATGTATGACCCACGGAATGAATGATTCACATGCAACTCCCACATGAACCAGGGCTACCTGGGCTCCTATGACAATGAAGGTGTGTGTGTGTGTATGTGTGTGTGTGTGTGTGTGTGTGTGTGTGTGTGTGTGTGTGTGTGTTATGTGCCTGGGCCTCCAAGCCAAAGGTATTACTTACTTTAGAATAAGAAGAATTATGTCTACTTACTTCCAATAGAACTGGATGATTTAGGGGAGCCTGGGTGGCTCAGTCAGTTGAGCATCTAACTCTTGATTTCTGCTCAGTCATGATCCCAGGATCATGGGGGCAAGGCCTGCATTGGGCTCATGCTGAGCATGGGGCCTCATTAATATTCTCTCTCTCTCTCTAAAATAAAAATAAAAATAAGAACTGGATGATTTAGCAGATTAAAAAAATTATTTGAGCCTTCTGTCTAGTGGTTTGACTTTAATTTCTACAAAACACCTCTCATGGTATCATTAGTCCACAAAGGCAGGAGAGGATGGTGCCTAGGACAGTGCCGTTCCAGGTCCCCCAGTGTGACCTCCATCTGTACCGGCAGCAGCCATTAAACATGTTAACTGTGTTCCAGGTCCTTCTTTTGTAAAATGGAGATCATGCTAACTGTATCCACATCTCAACCAAACAGCTGACTTACCAGGATGACGTGAAAGCGCTAAGACCCAGCATCGCACACACTCTTGCTAAGAGTGCGTGTACTTAAAACGATACACTCCCAGCCAAAACTAACACAAGCCATCGGGTTGAGGAAAAGCACCAAAGTGATTGGTAGGATGTATATCCCATCCAAAGAAACCAAAATGATGTTCCATGGGGACTCACGTGGATCAGCATCACCACCTGTCAATTCGGCCCAGGCATTTCATCCCATGGGGGCACGGGAAGGGAGGGTGGAATGGAGTAGGTCAGGATTGTGCAAAGTGTCATCTGTTGGAAGCTACCATGTGCTGGTGTCTGCGTCAAAATACCACAGACCAAGTGGCTTACAAACGACAGAAAGTTATTGCTCGCCATTCTCGAGGCTGGAGGTCCAAGATCAGGGCACCAGCATGGCTGGGCGACGGCTCTCTTCCTGGATCAGAGCCTCCACTTTCTTCCTGTGTCTTCACATGCAGGAAGAGGCTAGGGATCTCTCTGGAACCTCTTTTTTTTAAGGAATTCTCCCATTCAGGATGGCTCCATCCTCATGACCGAATCACTTCCCAAACGCCCACCTAATACCCTCATTTCGAGGGAGTTAGGATTTCAACATTTGGGGAAAACATTTAGACCTTAGCACCAAGGGCTACTGGGGCTTGGCAACAGAAGGATAAGGAAGGTTCCATTCATAGGCAATCTTCAATACCTCCCCCCACCCCGCCCTAAGAGGAAGGATTATTCACCTCAGGTTACTGGTACACCAAGGAGCCCATAACTCACGTGCGTTTTACTGCTGTGCTAACTGGAAAGCAGCATGCTTAGGATTCGAACCTAGGCCTGTATGATTCCAAAGCTTTCCATTCACTCACTTTATAGTTATTTGTTGAATGCTTCTTATGTGAAAGTCCCCATACAGAAGGCAGAGGAATAAGAGAGCCACCCTCCCTCTCTTCATGAACCTTAAACGTCCCCTCCTAACTTGTGCAATTACACCAGAATCACCAGCTATAAAATAAAATCGTATCTTAGCGTATTTGGCATGGGCACAAAGTAACGTACGTGTTTAAAGCGTGAAGAAAAAATAGCTCGGATGGAGTCATACCTACTGCATGCACAGTATCGGCGTGTGCTCCTGTGAGCGGTAATCAAGGATTTCTGCTCTTGGAGCAGTACCCTCAGATTTAAAAATAAATGACATTGATTTATCATTAGGGCCTTTTTATATAAGAATTTATCTCAACAGAACTTTTAAAGATATAAAATATACAGTTTATGTAGCCTTAGGTTTCTTAACAGAACCAAATCAAACCGAATAATAAAGTAAAAGGGAATAATAAAATGATCAAATAGTGTAAGATCAAGTCAGAACTGATTTGGAAGCACCTTTTATAATTACTAGGCTGGAAGCGGTCTCTGTAGATTTGGCAGAACTGAATCACGAAATGAATTAAGACCATACCAAATTATTAATACTTTTCATATGCTGTGAAAAGTCTTCCTTCATGCCTCTCTGGGAACTGGAGCAAAATGTCTCAAATAGCAGGCAGGGAAAATTGAGGAAAATTAATAAATGGGATATTGCTTATTGTTTTTTAATATCCATTTGTCAAATCCTTTGAACACTTATGGACCTTTATTCTTTTCAAGGAAATTTCAAGTGCCTTAACTCATTTAATCTCTATCAGGTCTCTGGAAGATTTCTGAGAGAGGCCTCCGTGTATAGCAGGTGGTTAGGGACCTGGGGTGGGGAGGGAGGCTCGAACTTCCTGGTCCGTTACTCCTGGCTGGGCACTGCAGGCAAGTTTTCTCTCCTGATCCATGATTCCCTGACTTCCCACCATAGACTCGGAGAAGCAGTGAACAATGCAGCTATTTAGCTGATACCTCTAGTTTTTTAATACCTTAGGGGTACACCTCAGTTTAGGGGGTTGTGGTCACACTAGCCTCAAGGGATCTGCTGGCCGATGGCCAAATCGGATAGTGGGACTCAGACTAGGCCATTGCCACCTCATGAAGGACTCCTCTAATGGGCGATCTGTGCCCTCAAACTCCCCACTGGGCCTGGCAGAGACTGAGGGAGCTCTGCATTGGCCCGACAGCTCCCCTCTGACCGATCCAGCTTCCTTCCACCTTTTCATTTATAGATGTTACTCCCAGTAAACCTTCCGCATCCCTTCCATCCTCGGAGCATCTGCTTCTAGAGGGTGCCTACCACTCACAGTGCCTGCCCAGGAGAACCACAATTAAGACAATATGGATGACATGTGGAGTCCAGAGTTGGCCATAAATTATTAGCTACTGGTTATATTCCTACCCTTGCTGTGTGCTCGGAAGAGTAGAGGCAGTGCTGGTAATTGATCAACCAACTGAACTAATTCCTTCTACCAGTCAGCCATTTTTGAAGATGCCATTTTAATGGCACCTGGGTGGCTCAGTCGGTTAAGCGTCCGACTTCGGCTCAGGTCATGATCTCGTGGTTCCTGGGTTCAAACCCTGCATGGGGCTTTGTGCTGACAGCTCAGAGCCTGGAGCCTGCTTCAGATTCTGTGTCTCCCTCTCCCTCTGCTTCCCACTCATGCTGTGTCTCTCTTTGCCTCTCAAAAATAAATTTAAAAAAAAGTGAAAAACAATAAAAAATAAATAAAATAAAATATGCCATCTCAAGGAAGACTTCTCGATATCAGTCATAGCCAAGAGCTCATATCTGAGTCACTTTCAATGGTGTAAACCATTTATCTTTCAAGATGGCGCTTGGTATGTATGACGGCAACATGTGGGAACTTCTGGCTGCCTTGGGACTGGTCCTCTCGATTATCTGTTCTGTGGTCCCCAAAGAGACAGAAATCCTGCTGGTTTTCTGTAGACTCTTTGTGTACATGATAGTCACCTGTTTGACCTTTTTCATTATGTCTCCTTTGACTTAGTTTTATCTTTATAATTGTATCTTAGTCAATTGCCGTTATTGCATGGGCTAATGTATAACCTCTGAATGGCACTCTGTGTTTTTGAAAATTTTCAAAACTGATGAATGAAATGCTATGTTTCTGCTTCCACGTGCCAGTTTACTTCTGAATATATTCTACCATTTTGAGATCTTAACTCCTCGATGCCGGACATAAGAATTATTCTATTCTCCTCCTTTCCCTGCCATTTATTAAGTATTTTTTTATTTATTATAATTTACTTACTGTTTATTTTTGAGAGAGAGAGAGGGAGAGCATGAGCAGGGAGGGGCAGAGAGAGATGGAGACACAGAATCCGAAGCAGGCTCCAGGCTCTGAGCTGTCAGCGCAGAGCCTGACATGGGGCTTGAACTCACTAACTGTGAGATCATAACCTGAGCCAAAGTCTGTCGACTGACTGAGCCACCATTAAGTGGCTTTTAGATCAAAGTTCAGTCTCTAAATCTTTACACCTTACCTCATTTGCTGTCCCCAAAATTCATGAAGTAGGTGTTGCATAAAGAAACTGAGGCCAGAAAAGTTCAGTGTCTTGCCTGAGGTGACACAGTTGGCAGGTTTCTGTGTCATTTGGGGACCACAGCTGTAAGTAACAAATGACAACTGTGGGTTGGAACTTATTAAAAAGTATCAAAAATACTTAATGAAAGATTTGTGTAATAATACTAAATATTAAAAACAATAATTTGGGGGGTTGTGTCAAGAGGCTCATAGAAATATTGAGAGGCAGAAGCCCAAGAAAAATATCCCATACTTCACTCAAAATCCCCCCTGCTCTTTTGTTCTTGGGTATCCCAAACTCAAACCTGGTCTAGGCACCTCCGATGCACTGGACCTAAGTCACAAGCCTGAGCCTGGGGAAGCAAATATCCAGTACTGTCAGCCTGTCAGTGGGAGGGGGACTTTGCCCACGACCAGGTCTCTGAAACGTAAGCAGGTGTGGAAGGCAGAACAATGCCCTCCACCCCAAAGATGATCAAAGAAATCATGAATATATATGGTTAAGGTTACACAGAAAAGAGAAATTAAGGAAGCAAATGGAGTTAAGTTTGCTAATCAACTGACCTTGAAACAGAAAGATTACCCTGGATTATCCCAATGGAGCCTATGTAATCACGAGGGTCCTTCTAAATGGAAAAGGTCAGTGTCAGAGTGATAGAGTATGAAAAAGCCTCAACTAGCCACTGCTGGTCTTGAACATGAAGCAAAGGGGCCACAGGCCAAAGGAATGTGGGTGGCCTCTCAACCCTGGAAAAGGCAAGAAAGAGATTCTCCCCCTGGACCTACAGGAAAGAACGTGACCCTGCTGACACCTTCCTTTAACCCAGGGAGAGTGACCCAGTTTGCACTCCTGCCCTCCAGAATAAAGATATCATAAATCTTTGTTGTCACCAGCTATTAACTTTGGGGCAATTTGTTACAGCAGCAACAGATGACTGATACAGCATGTACCAAGACTGTAACGTTCCCTAGAATGCAGAGCCAGACCTTCAAAACCAGATCTGTCTGTTGCAAAGGTACATGCTCTGCCTAGAACACTGTGCCGTGATGAACTGGAGACAATTCAAGAGGAGGGCACTGAAGGCCGGAACAGAACTGGGCAGTGAAGAAGATGGTTTGGGAGGTGTGGAGTGTGTAGCAATAATCCGAGTGAGATGTAGAGAAAGCAGAGAGGAAGTAAACCCAGGCTTCAAATAACGCCACCTGGTAGTGGAGAGAGAGCTGATATGGGTGCCAAGGGCCTGCCCGCCTGTGTTTTGACTCCGAGTGACCATGTAAACGTGTATACAAGAAGCAAAGGTGTGCGGAAGACATCTAAGCTCACAACGCTAACAAGGTGACATGGAATTTTGACTGTCTCCAGCATCCAGGTTCCCCAGGGGATCCTGTGAGATCCAAGAAGGGAGAACCTACTGCAGCAAATTTGGACACGCACTGAACACCTGGACAGAGGACCACACTGGCAGTAAGTGCCCGTATGTTCACCGCAGCAAAGCAAAATGAATCCATTCAAGGCTCTGGAGAAGGGGGTCTTCAGACAGTTTCCAGGGCACAGAAGAATGAGAAATGAAGATCCTTGCAGTATTGCTGAATGAGGGCGTATAAAATTCAATTGATATTCTCTATACTTGGTAAGCTATTTTCTCTTTCTTTAAAAAATATGTCTAGAGACTTTCAGATTGCTCCCTACCAGCCTTACCCTCCTAGTTTTCCTCCTCCCTGAGATCAGAGAAGCCGCCACTGCAAATCTACCGCCGTGGCAACAAGGGGGGCTGGATCACAGAAACCAAACTCCTGTCATTTGAGAGACCATGAGAAGCGGCTTGGTGCAGAATTCAGCTTCCATTTCTGCCCCCCCAGCCATTTGAACCCAGAGCTGTGGACCTTGTTTTCAGTCTCTGAGATTTTCTAAGTGTCCTCCAGCAACACGGAAATGGGCCATAAATTCTGATCATATATGTTCTGATTGGGCCTTTCTGCTGAGCGTTGGCATAAAATCCATAAGGCCACATCCCTTCTGGCGAGCCCCTGGTTTTGTGATCTCTGAATTGTCCTGGGCTGCTTTCCCTATTCTCTTTGTGGCACCGCTTCCCCCCATAGTTCCAGCCCAGTTGTGATCCTAATGCCCCCTCTCAGTCCCTGGCTCTGGTCTGGCCCTGACTTCATGCCTCAAACTGGACATAAGTGGTACATCTACCCCAATCCCATTTGAAGGACCGGGGAGCAGCCTATAAGGAGGGGAGGGTAAGAACTACCAATTTGTCTTTTTCTTTCCAGACCCTAGAAACTCATCCAGATTCTATGGGCATCTAAGTTCTGTTTGTCTTTAGAATTCCTAATTTCTTCATCATCCTTTACCGATTCGGTCTTGATTTCTTTCTATCTTGTTTTCTCCCTGGGGGATGTGTGTTCAATCCAAGCATCTGCTTACAGCCTCCTTTTGAATACTCGGGCAAATATTCATTGAATTTCTGTGGCATTGTTTCCCTCTTTTCTCAATAAATTATCCTGTCTCCTCTTAGAGGCCACCACAGCTCCCTTACTGAACTCCAGGCTCCTCGTGTGCATGAAAAATCCCTCTGAATTTATCTTCATCTCCAGTGCAACCTCACCTTGATTAGTTTCCAGCAGCTGCAGGTTCCTGCCGCTGTCGAATATTAATACACTGTGTCGCCTCCAGAAAAGTTTGCTAACTTTGTTCCTTCCTTGTTTATGCAAGTCTCCCTCGTACATGAATCAGCTTCTGCCCAAGCATGGGAAAAGTCAGGCAGCCCCAGCCCCTGGAAGCCCTATGCCACACCGTCAGCAGCCCAGGGCCTTGGCTCATGAACTCATTGGCTTTTTTCTGCCCGCATCCAAAAGGGTGGCTTCCAAGTTAGGCAGAATGCAGCCAGGGCCGGAGGGGCCCTGGCTGCTGTGTCTGGACAGGGGTGACCCCAGAACTTCCCCACCCCAGGTGGGTTCCCTAAGCCTGATGGGGACACCTATTTATACAGTGAGTATCATTCTAGTTACAAATCTGAGAGATAACATGAGTATATAGTGATATGTGCTTGGAAGAGAAAATGTAAGCACCATACAAACATTGGGCATCACTGCGAGGGTTACTCACGATTCACATTCCTTGGGATGTATTCCTGGATACTCCAAAAGACACCAGAAGGAGAGTTTTCTTTTTTGCTAGTCCTGACAGTGGCTGAAGGTAAGGAAAATTGTCCTTGTCCTTACATAAAACTAAAGAGCATGTCTTACGTGACGTGGTTTCAGGGACACCCTCTCCAGGGGAAGCTAAGATGATACCCACAGCCCTTCCCCCAGAGGCCAAGAAGAAAACACCACAGCCCTATGTCTGTAAAATGCTCCACCAATTTGAGCTGCATAATCTGGGACAAGTTATTCAATTTCCCCAAGCCTCCATGTCCTCATATATAAAATGGAAATAATAATAGTCATGTAACAGGACTGCCTTACGAGGGAAATGAGGGGATGTGTTTGATTACAGTGTTGGCCCTTTGCCTGGACTTCTGGGCTGGTGATGACCTTCTGGGTTTGGCATTGTGGGTGGCGATCCTGTGGGACTTCCACCAGTACAGAGAATCTTCTAGGCATCGTGGATTTGGGCAAGGCCCCTCTTCACACAGACATAAATCCCCAGCATCATGGAAAGGCACATGCCTTTGGAGTTCAGATCTTGCTCCTGCCCCCTGACTGCTGAGTGATCTTTGGCAAGCAATGAGCAAAATAATAGAACTGATAGGATTTTGCGAGGATTAAAAGAGATCATCCATGTGAAATATTCAGCAAATACTTTCAATAAATATTTATTAACATCCAAGTCCTTGATTATTTTGACATGTCATTTTCCTAGGAGGAGGGGGAGAGGAAAGGTGAGGTTCTTTTCAGCTAAAGGAGAAAAATACGTTTGTGTTTCTAGCACGTCTCCATGGTCGGAGTTTGGTGTACTGATCCTGTGAACTGTCAGTATCGCTCTCAGCTGACCAAGGAGGAAACTGAGATGTGGAGAAGTTCAGTGGTTTTTCCAAAGTCACATGACCAGGAGGAGAGAGCACCCACCCATTTAGCTCAACCATCCATAGCATGTTGGCTTTCGAAGTAAAAGTCAAGTCAATGGGCTCCTATCTGCCAGGTTGGAGTCAAGACAATTTTCTTGGAAACCTTTAATAAAACCATTTGTTTGTTTTAGTGCTACATCTAACTCCTGGTTTTCTCTGCCTGCTTCCTGCGTCCTAGTGAGAAAAGGACATCAACTCCCTTATTCCGCCAGTCTTTGAGATTCCAGGCATCAAGCAGAATCACTCTCTGAGGTCAATCCTGATGATTATTTGAGAGACTCAATTTCCTTTAGAAAAGGCACATTGTCAGTTCAATCTACTGTGGAATTTGTAGTATTAATGAATTGAAGTATACTTTAGGGATTTCCCCCAGATGCTTATTTTAATTTAAGCTCTAGGGGTTTAACTTTCCAAAATACTCAATTTTGTTCATTATGAAAACTAATAACTGGCTTATTTCACTGCTAATTTGGGTACGAAGGTTAATTATCTATAGTGGAGTGGTCTCGAGCTAATCTAAAGTCTACCTGAACATGGCACTGTGGCTAATTGATTCCCCCATGCACTGAGAAATGACTATTTCTTTGTGGGGAGAAAAAAAAAGAAGCTTCATTGACTTGGATTCGCTTTGCCTCTATCTTTGTAAAAGGAGCAGAGTCTCTCCAAGATGGTGGGCAATCTTTCCTTTTTAGGGTCTGGGGAATCCATTTGGTTTCTCTGTTAGAATGTTCCACTCTGTTCCATTTCAGCATCTTCCTTACCTCACAAAATGCCCAGTCACTGCCCCCACCATTGCTCATTCAACACAAAGTTGGAGGACTATGGAAGCATAGTTTACATTATGCTAGCATGGTCCTCATCGAACCAGAATGCTCTGCCTTCTAAAATCCACCAAAAGTAATGATAACAACATCAAAAACAATATTAATATTTTGATCTTCTTATAGTTTCAAAAGGGTTTCCCGCATCTTTCTGAGAGTCCTTGAAGCACGTAGGACACTTTATTTGTTCCCTTCTTTAGCAGAAAATGAAACTGAGACACACAGAGACCCAGGTTCCCATGTAAGTCTGTGTGAAGCATGGAAGTAGAAAACTCGCTTCCTTGTTCCTAATTCTGTGTGTTTTCCACTTAGTTACACCCCCTCTGTGATCGCTAACATATTCTAAAGGCAACTTATTCTGAGCATTATGTACTATTTCAGATATTCTGCAATACAATTCTGTTTCTTGCATTCCAAGAAACCCAATTTTGTCTCCGGGAAGCAAGGTGTTCACACCTTTGTCTGTGAGGTCAGCCCCTTCTCTCTGCTGGCTCTGTTCTCAGGATGGAAGGCAAGGTGTCTGGGTCCACCTGAGAACCCCGCTCCTCTCAAAGACTAAAGCCAGATGGGATCCTCGACTTCCCATGCACATGTTAGTCTTTGGAGCTCTCTTTCCCCCATCCACCTCTGATTTATTTAAAAATTACTTTCAAAAGCAACTTGAAGCAGCTCAAAATTAATTTAAACTCCCCCCGAACTGAATTTGTCAATGTCCACCATTGTAATTTGTTACGTTGCATTATAACCTACTACAACCCGTGGCAATGTCAGAACTCCGATGATGTAGTGTAGTCTCCACATACAATATATCATAAGAGCAGTTTCAGCCTGGATGATCGATGGAGCAAGCTTGGGAAGAATTTGAAAAGAGACTTAAATTTCCAGAATTTTTTTTATTCCCTTTAAGTGGCTGAAGGCGTCACCCCCAAGAGATTACTGAAAGTCTAAATCATTTTTTCTCTTTCTCGTTCTGCATCAAACAGAGGTCTGCAAAGGCAATTAACCCAGCAGGTTGGCAGAACTGCTGAGGCATAATGTGCTTTTGCTGTGGCCTTGTAGCTTTGGCCATGACATTGCTCCATCAGTTGGAGAAGAGAGAACGAATCTGCTTTCCCTTAAAGGCATTCGCCATGATCTACAATCGTGGTCCACCCATCCATTTGGGAGTCTCTGTAGGTCCTTGGTAGGACTGATCCCCCAAAGAGGGGAAGGAATTCACCTACAGTCTGAACATCATGCCTGGGTCAACACCTATCAGGCAACCTGCTGGCTTCAATGCATTGATGCCAAGCTGAGGCTCTACAACCATGGAGAACAAACAAAGTCCTCTACAGTGAGATATACAAGTGGCAAATACAGTCTTCCCACAGATATGGATGACATACTGTCATTCTGGTCCTTACCAAAGTCCTAGACTCCTTTAGCGGACTTAAGCTCAATGGTCCAGCCACCTCGTTTTATGGGGAAGGAACCTCAGGGCCAGTGACTCATGTCAGGTCAACCTGGAAGGATCTTAAGATCTCAGGTCCCTTATAGTTTGCTCTCTCAACCAGCAGGTCTCCATGGTGACTGCCTTACATGCGATGTGTCCTGATGCACTGTGGGCTTGGCTGCAGGTAATTTGTTATTTATAAAAAATTTAAAACTCATATATATTTTTTTTGCCTTTAGCCATCCTACTTGCTTTCTTGAGCAAAAGAGAAAAACAGACTTGTAACCATTGCATTGGAAATTGTATGTACCCCTTGGGAGTGAAATCCATGCTATAATGTTCAAACTTGTTGTATTAGATTGTTATGGAATCTAAAATGGGGTGAGAGGTCTGCCAACAGCATGGAAAGAATTGGAATATCACTGGGGCCACTGAGGACCAGTGTTTCAATGTCACAAATTGCCATGAAGATTCTTCTTTCCTTAATGCATGGGGTTGAGTCAATATGTCGTATACCTGAGACTAATATAACATTGTGCATTAATTATGCTTCAATTAGAAATATTTTTTAGGAGTGCCCAGTGGTGCAGTTGTTTGAGTGTCTGACTCTTGAGTTCATCTCAGGTCATGATCAAGCCCCGCATCAGGGTCCATGCTAAGCATGGAGCCTGCTTGACATTCTCTCTGTCTCTCTGTCTCTCTGTCTCTCTCTCTCTCTCTCTGCCCCTCTTCTCTGCTCACATACTTATTCTCTCTCTCATATATATATATATAGGAGTCTTTTACAAAGACTACTCTCTCTGTTGTATTCTTTGTTCCCATCGCTAGGGTGGTGTTTCTCCATCTGATAAAGCAACACACACATGCATGCACACATACATATGCACATAAATGCTGTGGGCATATGAACAGCTCAGAGCAAGTCCAACAACCTGATCACAGAGACAAGCCAAGGGCTGACATGGGCAGAAAGGAGAACAAGAGCGGGCGCGTCCTGAGCACTTGATCACGTAGATGAGCTGTGGTTCTCACCCTCAGACAGGGATAGCTGTCAAACAGACAGAATCATACCCGAGGGTGGAAAGGGAGATGGCTGGAAGGAGACACAACAGAGGGCTGCCCTCAAACTCCCTCTGGGCCTGTTATGGCCTTGATTTGGCTCCCAACTCTCAACACCATGGGATCAGCAGTCAGCTGATGACCCCAGAGCCACTCACATTACTGGTCCTACTTTTCCTTAGCAGCTCTTGTGGTTGTCCTAGAACCCGGTCCCTGTTACAGGGAATGGGAAGGCTTGGGAAGGCAGGTTGTGGCGATGTCCAGTGCACAGCCTCTGGGGGAGGACCCTTGTCATGTGACCTTGGGCTGGCACTCAACTTCTCGAGGGCCAGCATTCTCATCTGCTGCTCCACACAGCATCTGACCCGTATGACTGCTTAATAAAATACTAGCTCTTGCGTTTATCCAATCTGAAAATTCCAGATACCTTAAATAGGGTATGGTGTGGCTTGACTCTATCTAAACCAGATTATGAGGGCTTGATTTATTCTTATCACTTCCGAATCCCTGATAGCATCTTGGCCCCACCCAAGGAAAGAAGTGATCATTTCATCCTTGATGAAATATTTCTAAGAGATACACTCAATCCTGATGCAAATGATGATTATGCTATACCTGGGCAAAGCAACTTGAATTAATCATGGCTGTTCAGTTTCTCAGCAACCACAATGCAATGTACCCTTGTTGCAGGCTCCTTTAAAAATGGGCACACTGAGCTCAAGCACTGAGAAAAATATCAGTTAACACAGAATCAAAATTTCATCTAAAACATGGGAAAGAACCCCAAATGCCCATGCTTCCAGAACTTCATAGGGTGTTTCTACCGGTTGAAAGGATTTGTTCTTAAATTGTAAAATTAAAGATTCATCCTGGGACGCCTGGTGGCTCAGTGGGTTGGGTGTCTGTCTCTTAATTTCCATTCAGGTCATGATCCCAGGGTCATGGGGTTGAGCCCCGCATCAGGCTCCAGGCTGAACAGAGAGCCTGCTTAAAGTTCTCTCTCCTTCTCCCTCTGTCCCTTTCCCCTGCTCTCTGTCCCTCCATCTCCCCTTCTCCCCTCACCACAAACTAAATAAATAAATAAAATAAAAGAAGAAGGAATCTCTGAACTGAGAAAGTTGAGACAGGAGGCACCTCGGATGTTGGTGGGTTCCCAGAAGAAAGCTCTTGCAACCTGCCTCCCTCCTTTCAGAAGCTGGCTTATTTCCTACTTCTCTCCTTCACAGAAGGACTAATATCAAAGACTTTAAAACACAATACTGGAAAGAACGATCCTTTCCTTTTGTGTCTCCCTAGAGTGGCCATTGAGCTTGACTTGATATTCCAGTTTCATTGCTTTGAGAACATCTCCACCATCAACATTTCCTTCACCTCAATGAGAGTGTCAACACTCCACCTGGCCTGAACTTTCTTCATTTTACTCTTTAATGTTAGCAGGGCACTTTTATTTTCGGTTCCTTTCAATGTTTTATTTTAATTGCCAGATGACTGCTTTTGTGCATGAAAGGAAATGGGAAAGCAGGCTGGAAACCAGACAGCCCTCAGTAGCATCAAACGTGATACGCTTACTTACGCTAAACACAAGAATACTGTATTGCGTTGGATATGAAGAGAGCCTGTGTCTTTTGAGAGAGTAATATTCTAATAGTAGGGACTAATTGCCTATGGGGGCTTCCTGTTTTATAAAGCATTGTTCTGCTCATGATCTTGACCCTGTGAAGAGCGAGGATCAAAGAAATGACAGTCATTTTACAGATTCGGGAACAAGCACAGTGCTTGGGGACATCCACACTCAGTCCTATTCTTGGATCTTGATGTCCTGAGGCCATGGAATCAGGCAAAGCTCACATCTAACAGATGCCCACGCCAAGCCAGATCTTAAGTGTTCATAGCACTTGACCTGACACATATACATGCAAATGTGTGCATTAAGGTGAGTGAAATATGAATAAGGTCGGCGGATGGTTCTCACATCCATCTCCTAGCTGTGCTTCAGTTGTGTTGTGTAGACATTGTGCCGTAGTCATGTAAGATGTCACCACCGTGGGGAAATGAGTGAAGGGCACATAGGACCTCCATGTACTGTGTGCTGCAACTTCCTAAGACTCAATCTATAATTATTTCAAGATAATTTGGAAAGATTTAATTTTAGTTTTTAGAAAGTATCTTTATTTTTCAGAAGGATGTTCACATTTTTATCACCAAATTAGGAACTCTTCGTCCTTATGCATAAGGACACCTGTAAATATTGACTCATCCTACTCCAATAAGACTACATCATAACTAATTGCATCTACAATGATGCAGTTTCCAAATAAGATCACATTCTGAGATCAAAGCGGTGAGGGGGACATATATTTTGCAAAGAAAAGAGGAGAAGAAAAGATTCAGAGACAGACAAGGATACAAGGACAAGTCCATGTGACAAAGGAGTCAATAATGGGAGCAATTCATCTCTAAGCCAAGGATCAAGGCAACACCAGAAGCTAAAAGTTTAAAGAGAAGGAACAGACTCTCCACTAAACCCTTGAGAGGGAGCTAACACCTTGGTTGTGGACTTCTGGACTCCAGGACTATGAGAGGATACATTTCTGCTGTTGTAAGTTAAAATCTGTTGTGTGTAAGTCAGCTACATACACACAATGATGTACTGCTCTGCCACATAAGGGAAATAATGGTATACTTTTGTCCTATGTGATTACTGTTTACTGATGACTTCTGAAATTATTACCACAATGAACTCCCATATGCAATTCCATTAAATACAAAAGATTAAATACATTAATACAATAAATTTCAAAAGACTGAAGCATGGGGCGGCATCTTTGAAGACCAAGTGTAACATGGTGGCACGTAAGGCACACACATGAGGACTTTAGTGGTGGAAGCCACACACGGGTCACCACATGAGACAGCTACCAGCAGGGCTTGCATAGAACCAAGAAAGGCCAGGACTTGTTTACATCCAAACCTGTTTACATCCACAGAGTCATTATCCTCAATTTAGGCCAGCAAGGTTTAAGACGGACATCAATTAACAGAAGCTGAAACCAAGGGGAATGACAAGCTTTCTCACCATGAAGAACTGGCAAGGAAATATTTAATCTGGAGAAACAGAGATGTGAATGGGGCTTTAGAGCTGTCTGCTCAGATGTCGAGAGCTGTCGAGCAGAAAGAAGCTTAAATCAATCTGCAGAAATTCAAGCTAAAATCAGTGATTTTTGAGGATCTGGTTCCACCGGGCCCCCCTCTGGCACCAAAGGACACTCGGCTGTACATAAGAGGGACTGAGAGTCCCATTAAGACTTGCCTCCTTCAAATATGTCCCCAGTGGCCTTCCACTTGGTTTGAAATCCCTACCATTCATATCACTCCTTCAGGATAAGGGTCAGAGGTTCCTATTCATGATTATCGGAAGAGCAGAACACCTCAAACCATTAGCTTCTACTCACACGTTGGCAGAGATCAGTTTCACAAACCAGCTACACCTGTGAAAGCAGAAAGGAAGCCATAGAATGGGTCCCAAGAATGGGACACCCAGCAATACAGCTTAGAGCCAACTGCAAAGTGGGGTTTGTTGGGGGGAAGGAACATATTCAGTAAGAAGGTCCCATGGAATGGGCTGTAGTTCTACAAGATACCACCGTTGGGGGAAACTGGGTGAAGGATTGTACAGAACCTTCTTGTATGATTATCTACAACCCCTTGTGAACCTATAATTATTTCAAAGTAATAAATGGGAGAAAAAAACCACCTTGATTTTAGCAGCACTTAAGAGACTCCATCAATGCGCGTCCAACTTGATTTCTGCTCATGTCTTGATCCCAGGGTCATGGGATTGAGCCTTACATTGGGCTCTGTGCTGAGCATGGAGCCTGCCTGGGATTCTTTCTCTCCCTCTGCCCGTCTCCCCTGTTCGTGCACGAGCTCTCTCTCTTTAAAATAAAATAATAGCTTCTTCTCCGGGAAAACACCAAATGGCGGATGACGCCAGTGCTGCGGAAGGGCCCTGGAATGGGAGGCCAGGGCAGCTTCCGTGGAGGCTTTGGCAGTGGCATCCGGGGTCAGAGCTGCGGTCGTGGTCGGGGCCAGGGCCGGAGCCGTGGAGCTCGTGGAGGCAAGGTCGAGGACAAGGAGTGGATGCCTGTCACCAAGCTGGGCCGCCTGGTCAAGGACATGAAGATCAAGTCCCTGGAGGAGATCTATCTCTTCTCTCTGCCCATCAAGGAATCGGAGATCATTGACTTCTTCCTGGGAGCATCTCTTAAGGATGAAGTCTTGAAGATTATGCCTGTGCAAAAGCAGACCCGCGCTGGCCAGTGGACTAGGTTCAAGGCATTTGTTGCCATCGGAGATTACAATGGACACGTTGGTTTGGGTGTTAAGTGTTCCAAGGAGGTAGCCACTGCCATCCGTGGGGCCATCATCCTGGCCAACCTGTCCATCGTCCCTGTGAGGCGAGGCTACTGGAGGAACAAAGATCGGCAAACCCCACACTGTACCGTGCAAGGTGACAGGGCGCTGTGGTTCTGTGCTGGTGCGCCTCATCCCTGCCCCCAGAGGCACTGGCATTGTCTCAGCGCCTGTACCTAAGAAGCTACTGATGATGGCTGGTATCGACGACTGCTACACCTCAGCCTGGGGCTGCACTGCCACCCTTGGCAACTTCGCCAAGGCCACTTTTGATGCCATTTCTAAGACCTACAGCTATCTCACCCCTGACCTTTGGAAAGAGACTGTGTTCACCAAGTCTCCCTATCAGGAATTCACTGACCATCTTGTGAAGACCCACACCAGAGTCTCCATGCAGAGAACCCAGGCTCCAGCTGTGGCCACCACATAGTTTTGTGCAAGAAAAATAAAGCGAATTAAAGCTTGTTAAAAAAAAATAAATAAAATAAAACAATAAAAGAAAAGACAAGAACTTGATTTTAGTTAAATTCAGTTTTTTCATTTCCTTTATTTTTTGGTGAATGCTTACAAAAAATTTTGACAATCTAAAGGTTCAATTATCAGTTACACTTACCCATGCCCCAGATGCCTGGAGTCAAGACAAGTAATTGGATATTCCCTGTCACCCTGTCCCTTCCTCTTCCACCCTCTCACCACAAGACAAATGTGCATCAGGTGGCCACCCCTTTGGTAGATGGAGAAGAATGGACTAGGTCAAACAGAGAAAGGAAGAAGGGAAAAGAAGAAGGGAAAAGAGAAAGAAGAAATGCCAGCGTTTATCATTCACAATGATAAACATTTGACAGCCCAGCTTGACTGTGTCGAGAACACTTGTGTTTTAATAGTATGCCTGCAAGCTTTCAAAACAAGTGTTTACCTTTCACAATAAACAGTTATGAGTGAGGAACACAAAACAGAGAGACCGGGAGCTGGCAGCCTGCCAGCCCCGCTCCGCGCTGCTCTGCACTGAGCTTGTCACCCAGCCGGCAGCGTGGTGTCTCTTGTCTCCATGGTGAGGACCTCCCTCACAGGTGGCACAGTCTCTGGGCTCAGAGGAGGCCATTTGGTGCCAGAGGGGGGCCTGGTGGAACCAGATCCTCAAAGGACCCAAGGCAGCCGCTGCTGGCTAAGGGCAGCCCTCGGGGGTCAATGCAGCACAAAGGGTTAAGGGATGGGTTCCCCCAGGGACTTCTGGAAAGACACCTTAGCAGAGCTGGCGCACAAATGACAGCTAGCTCAGAGCCTAGAGCCTGCTTGGGATTCTGTGTCTCCCTCTTCTCTGCCCATCCCCTGCTCGTGCTCTCTCTCTCTCTCACTCAAAATAAATAAATAAACTTTAAAAAATAAAGTCATGCCATTCCTTCAGACTAGATGAGAATAAATATTTTTAGAGAAGTGAAAAGTAAGAAACAATCATTCCCAAGTGCTAAGGGTGGGTGAAGAACACGTTTCAGTGGTGTACCTGGGTGGCTCAGTGGGTTAAGCATCTGACTTCAGCTCTGGCCATGTCAGGATCTGTGCTGTCAGCTCAGAGCCTGGAGCCTGCTTTGAATTCTCTCTCTCTCTCTTTCAAAAATAAATAAATAAATACATTAAAAATTTTTTTAAATAAATAAAATGCAGATCCCCAATTACATTCGCGAAAGTGGGCTGCGATGCAAGCATTGGCATGTTTAATCACTCAGGAAGCTGACTGAGATCAGGTGATCCTGAAAGCAAGGCGTGGGGGAAGCACAGTTTGAGAAACATCATCCCTAGAACCTGGGCTGCTCAGATGACCTGCGTGCATCTGGGCCCGTGCGAATTTGCCGCCTGGAGCTGAGCTGTACCACAGGGTAGTGGCTATCTGCTATCCAGAACGTGCAATGTGGACAGTGGTGGATGTTGGAAGGATTTTTAAGGACATTATCAGGTTACATGAAATAGTCCGTTAAAATTAATTCTACCCCTTTCGTTTTACTTTTAAAATGTGGCTACTAGACCATTGAAGATGGCCTATGAGGCGTGTGCTATAATTCTGTTGAACAGGGCAGGTCCTCGGGAGTCCATGAGGCACAGGGAAGGCAGATAGATCTCAACGCAACGGCTTAGCAAATGGCTACGACAGGAGGATAACAGGAGGATAACAAGGCCAGGCCAGTAGCTCTGGGCAGACCCCTAGGAGGTGTTCCCTCCCTGCCCCGTCTAGTCTCAAAGGACAAGGAAGAACACAGAGAGAAGGTGGGAAGCAGGTGGTAACATAAGACTCCGCCATTCACATCATTCCTGCAGGATAAGGGTTCGCGATCTGTCCAGGGTAGTCAGCAAACCACTGGGTATTCCTCTGCAGGGACCAAAGATGAACGGGTGTGGTTAAGCAGGAGCCCATACGGGAGCTCTTGAAAGCCATTCGAGGAAGCCTGGAGATGATCCTGAGCAAAATGGACAATCACAGAAGATCCTGAGGGAGGGAAGGGAAGCACGGTAGAAACTGACACGGAGACCATTCATTCTGGGTGCAGTGGGAAGGACAGACTTAGAGACAATGAAATTAACATTGGGAAACCAGCTAGCCAGTCCAATACTGGACCAACCGTAAGTAGTAAAGCGGCATTGGAGCAGGGCTTGGGAACTCAGCGTGAGCCACAGAATCCAGAAACCCAAGATGTGCTGCACAGATGAAAACTGGCAGAGCCTGGAGATTAACCGGATGTTGGGAAGGAGGGGCTGGCGCTCCAGGCTTTGGCAATGGGGAAGCTAACTGGTGACTCCAGAAACCGAATCTGGGAGCTTAGGAGCGAATCATCTGTCTGTTCACTTGGAAGGAGATGATTAATTAGTCACGTATAGGTCTGACACTGGGGAGGCCCGTGTGACATTCAAATAAATGGGTTCTGTGGAAAGTAAGCGCTCTCTTCAACGGGCTCCAAGTGCAGACCTAAGTGGGGTGCTATTCTCATTTGGGAAGCATCTGTGTACAGAGTGCTCAAAACCGTGAGAGTGATTTGAAATCACAAAGGGAGAACAGGACAGGGAGCCAAGTAGAGCGTCCTGTGATCCAGCTTCCTTTGGTCTTGAAACTCAGCATCAGTCTACATGTTGGCATACACTCACATGGTTCATTCCAATCCCCACTTCCATCATTACCACCACTGCCAGATCGAACGCCTTTGGCCTTGACCGACTGGCTCAGGGAGCGCACAGACCCGGGACAGGAAGCCGTCCGGAGGCCCTCGGAGGCCCTGACTATACCGGCACTCCGGGAGTCCATAGGTATGGCCTTCTCTACTCAAACTCCAAAAGAGTCAGGGAAAGATATTATGTTCCTCTGTTTCTAGGACTTATTACACATTTTTTTCCCTTGAAAGCTGAAGTTACACAGAAAAATACAACGTTACTGAGCTTTCTCATGTCTTTTCAAGTTCTTAGATAGAATGTAAGTTCCTAAGGACAGGGATACATATTCAGATTTCTTTCACATCTTCATCCTTACTCCTGTGTTCAAGGATTAGCAGAGGGCCAGATGTTTAGGAACGCATCCTCTCTTAAAAAGAAAGTTTTAAATAAATAGATGCAGGCAAAAAAAATCTATACTCCATCAAAATACACTGAATGATGGTGCATGAATGAGACAATCATTCTGCGTAAATGATCTTGAGCTCTAGCAATGAAGGTATTAAAATAAATACCAACTATTAAAGACTTCCTAGGTAATATTAGGCTTGCGGTTGCAACTTCCTCTTGCAGAGGGAAATCTCAGAGTTAATATGACCAAGACAGAACTCTTGGATCTCATCTTCAAACCTGTTCTTCCTTTATCTGCCTTAATGCTCACCAGAACCTAGGAGATGTCCTCCATTTCTCCTATGCCCCCAGATCTACTCCAGCACCCTCCAGTCTGTCTCTCATCCTCACGGCCAGTGCTAAGTGCCTGGCCCAGATTACACTATGAACAGTGGCAATGACCTTCCGACTGGCCTCCCCGTTTCCTCCTCTCCTGACTCCTAATCCATTCTCCAGTCTTCAGCTGAAGGGAACTTTGCAAAATGTAAATCAGATTGTGTCACTTCCCGCCTCCTCCCCTGCCCCAACTTCCTTTATTTAAAACAACCCTCCAGTGGCTTCTTATTGAATTTGAAATAAAATCCAAACTGGAGAGTGAACGGTGTCCCAAGTCCCTGTGGTATCTGACCGTGACATCAACTTCACTATCCTTCCCAAGCTTTTCCTCGTCTTCCTGTCTTTGCTCTGGCTTCTCCCCGTTGCAGAGAACATTCTCCAAATGGCTGACTCCATCTTGCTCTTCATAATCCAACTTAAATAACAGCCTCCTTGGAGGTACCTTCCCTAATCCCACCTCATCTAGTTTTAGCCCAAAGGACTAACTCTACCATATATATGAAAACATAATGTAAAGCTTGTATGACTAAAACAGTGGGGTCCTTGCAAATGAATCCACAGATAGATCGGTGAACCAGAACACAAAGCTGAAATAGACCCAGCTACAGATGGGAATTCAGTATTGATACAGACCTATCTGAAATCTCTAGGGAAAACATGGCTTTGTAAATAAGTGATATGGAAACCGGGGAGAGTCATATAGGAAAAGATACAATTGTAACATGTTGCATGCTCTTCCCTTTGATAGGTTGGAAGCTCTCAAAAGAAGGAGGTGTGTATTAATCTTCGTATTCTCCAGAGTAGACACACAATAAATTACACAGTGTTTAGGAGTCTAAGCTCCTGAGTTACATTGTTTGGGTTCAAATTCTGATTCTACCTCTTGAGGCTGTGGCCCTGGGCAAGATACTTTACGTCTCTAATCTCCAGATTTTCCATCTATAGTGAAGAGGGAGAGACAGAGGAGGGGGGTTGGAAACAAAAAACAAAAAATGTGTCTTTTGCGGTTGTGTTAGGAGCAAATTAAATAAAGATGTAAAGTAGTTACAATCCCAATGCCTGGGATGGTGTATGTGCTCAGTCAATGTTGGTAATTGTCATTACCGGTGGGGAAATATGGCTTTGACATTTTGATTCTATTTTCTTTATTCTTAGCATGATCAGTGTTTGTTGTTGTGATTGGTGAAAGAACATAATGTTAAAAACAACATTCCAGGGCGCCTGGGTAGCTCAATCGATTAAGCGTCCAGCTCTTAATTTCAACTCAGGTCATGATCTCACAGGTTCATGTGTTCGAGGCCCTCACTGTGCTCTGTGCTGACAGTGCAGAGCCTGCTCGGGATTCTATCTCTCTCCCTCTCTCTCTACTCCTCCCCCCATTACTTGAGCGCGCTCTCTCGCTCTCTCTCAAAAATAAACAAATAAACTTTTAAAAAATCTTAAAGAATAAAAGAACATTCCAACTCAACCATTTGCTAATATCTATGCTCTTATGTCTTTCCGCTGCTCTGAGCCTCAGTTTCCTTTTTTCTTCAACAAGAAGGTTAACACAGGGACTTCCAGATTTTTGCAAGAGTGGAAGAGGGCCAGTCTTTAAAATCAGTGCTTGGCGCATAGCATATACTTAATAAGAATAGCGCCCTTCTCTCTCCCTTTCCTCCCCATCTCTCAGTAATATGCTCAGGGGCATAAGTAAGCTCAAAAATCAATCGCCTTACGTCCGGTGACTCAGGCTGGGGAGTTAGTCCTGCTCTGGGTCAGAGGAAACTCAGAGGATCCCCAACCTGGTGCAGCAGCCGAGCACCTGGTCCCTGCGGATCTAGTCCCTCTTAAACCACAGTCCACCCTTGTAACAGGTGACAGCTGGCCATCACCTTGCCCAACATTCTGGTCTTCTGCCTGCCCAGGTTCCCGCCTTGAAAATTCCAGTGCCCAAGTCTATCACCGAGGAGTCCTGCTCTGAGCGTCTCCCCAAGTTCTCTCAAGGATCTAAGCGCAGCTTCTAAACTTTATCCCCGATGCGCACCCTGGGGCCCTCCCTCCCACTGCACCCCTGCACAGCCTGACAGTACAGGTGTGTCTCTCCCAGCCTCAAGATTCCTGCCCTTGGAGCCTGCTTCTGAGAAAGGACCAGAGGACCAGACTTGCAGTACCTTTTAAGACCAGTTTTCTCTAAGGGCTGGGCAGAGGGATTTGGGAAGCTCTGTTAACCACGCCAAGAAAACATATTCCCGTGGGATGTCCTAGGAGGTTTGGGCTGTGCTTCCTAGAAAAAGCATCCTGCTGTATAGCCAGCCTGGCAGCAGAGCAATGACTAAATAAACCAACAGGCTGGGGCCAAGAGGTCAGGGCCCTCAGCCATTTGCATACGCATTACCAGCCCCTTGCGAGATCCCCCGGCTCCAAGTCACTTAAAAATGCAGCTAGAGTCACAGAAAGGTTCTGCTTTTAGGAAAGCAATGGAGTCCATAGGTCTTCTCAGAGATCAAAGGACATTCTTTGTCCTTTAATGAATAAGCTGTTAATGAATAAGGGACACAATTGAATCCTCAAGCGCTGGAGCAATTACACAACCTGAACCTGCTTAGAGACTGGAAAACACCCAGCGGCTGCAGGCCTGTGCTTTCAGGGGTGGGAGCGCCGTCTGTTCCTGTGAAGGGGAATATAGCCAGTCTAGGCCACTGCTTCCGTCCACCGGTCCCCGGAAAGGAATCTTTTTTAAAAATTTTTTTTTATGTTTTATTTTATTTTTGAAAGAGAGAGAGAGAGAGAGAGGGAGAGAGAGCATGAGCAGGGGAGAGTCAGAGAGAGAGACACACACACAGAATCTGAAGACGGGCTCCAGGTTCATGAGCAAGCTGTCAGCACAGAGCCTGACGCGGGGCTCAAACCCACGGACTATGAGATCGTGACCTGAGCCGAAGCCAGACGCTCAGCTGACTGAGCCACCCAGGTGCCCCCCGGACGGGAATGTTTAAATGATTACTGGTAGGACAGAAACCATTTTGGAGGGCTTCCCGACCTGCCCCGTGCACCCCCCAGTCCCCATGCCCCTGAAGGGCCTAAATGGCTCTGCCCCAGGAGGTCTCGCCACCCACCGGGCACTGGCATCCCAGTGGAGTGCATCCGCAAACCCGACGAACCAGTGATTTTGCCTCCAGTAGTGCACGTGTTAAGAGAGAGAGACTGTGACAGGTGAAAGTAGAGGGCACAGAGAAGGAGCCAATGGCCAAAGCTGGAGGAAAAGACGCAGGAGAAGCAGGCACACCTCAAGGGGACCATTTTCTACGAAGCAAGTGAAAGTCTGGGGCTCCTGCAGGCATCGACGGAACCGCTAAGAATGTCATGTCCAGCTTTGCGGTTTCCGCTTTCATGTCTGAGTTTTTCCAGGTCCCTGGGCCTCGGGCTGGGACAGATCTCCTTTGGAGCACCTGCTGGCCCCATGGAGGAGGATGGAATCAGGAGGCCCTGAAAGGGGCCTTAGACGCCTGTCATTCTGAAGTTTTCAGCAAAGCATTTGGCTGAATGAGATGCTTACTAGATGCCGGTTCTGGAATTTTCTGGAGGTGGGTGTGAATTTTCCGGATCAGCTGCTGCAGCAGCACTAATGAATATTTACCAAATGCGTCCAAGGAACCTGGCACTTTGCCCAGTTACCGGTTGCCTGGAACCTTCCTTCACCCTTAGCTGAACAGAAAACTGGGGGCTCTCTTTATTTTTTCTTTTAATTTAAATTCAACTTAACAGCGTAGCATAGTCTTTAAACGACAGGCAGAAGATAATCAAGGCTTCATTAACACTTTCACCCTCGTGCTGTTAAAGACAGAAAGACAGGAATAAAGAAGAGGGGACTGAGCGAGAGGGGCGGGCATCCAAATAAACATCCCAATCCCACGGCAGCCATTGAAAGGGTGTCTGAGCTTCTTAAACCTGCCCCCACCCACCTCGGTCATTGTTAACAGCCCTTCAGGGCCAGAGAGCTTTACTTTTCAGAACCTGAAAATAAAAACAGATTAATTCTGCTGTAATTCTTCTCATAAGAAACAGATCCCAGGCTTCTTGAAAGATCTGACTACGAGGTTCATTTAAGTAGGGCATTTTCCTTCTATTTTTTCAAATGTGATTAGATTTACACGCAACTTCTCATGGGCAAAATGAGATCCAACCATAAGGGGATTTATCCAATATCTGTGTTGAGTTACAAGTTGCCAGAATTTATAAACTTCAGAGCCCCGGGGTTCACATCACCACGGCACAGGATTCGGGATTCTTACATTAAATTAAAAGACAGGGAGAGAACTGGATGGAGAGGCCTGGCATCTGTCCAGGTACCTCCTCGTGTGGCCTCGGGCAAATCCCATGTCCTCTGTATGAAATCAGCGGTTTTAGCCGGAACATGATAGGGTAAGCTTAAATTTCATTGGCTTTTCCAGGTCCGTGAATCTGAATTCATTATCATTCAAGTTCCTATTTGTGATTTTTCTCCCTTTCATTAATTCAGAAGTACGGGGTGCACGGAGAGACGTATCCATTTCCGTTGGAAAGAATTTACCTTCCAGGCTCTGCGTGCAAGGGAGACAGAGATGAATACGGTTTGGAGATTGCTTCTGGAAGCCAAAACAGACTAAGGAATTCAGAAAGCAGGCTAAAGAAGAAAGCAGAGAGGGGCGCCTGGGTGGTTCAGGCGGTTGGGCGTCCAACTTTGGCTCAGGTTTGTGTGTTCGAGCCCCATGTTGGGGTCCGTGCTGACAGCCCAGAGCCTGGAGCCTGCTTGGGATTCTGTGTCTCCCTCTCTCTCTGCCCCTCCCCCGCATGAACTCTGTCTCGCTTTCTCTGTCATTCAAGACTAAACATTTTTCTAAAAGATGAAAGAAGAGAGATTGGGCACCCTTTTGGGGAGATAACAGAGTACATCAGAAGACTTTTGAGCTAATTCTGAATCAAAGCAGACAAGGCAGGGCACAGTGAAGGGCACGGTCTTCTGGAAACCTTAAACACGCTGTTAGCTCTGCCCCAGTGCTCTCTAATGTGCCGTCCTAGGTTAACTCATTCGAAAACGTGCCATTAAACCGTCTGACGGATCTTCAGGAAGGATTCCCCACAGATTCCCCATAGATTTCTACCATCCTGGACAGAGAGGGGGAAAAAATGCTCCCACTCAGAATAGCAAGTCTGACAAACTCTCTTACACCGTGTGAGCTTCTAATCAAGGTCTAGGAAGCTAGATTCATTAATTTTAATGAGTCGCTAGAACAACGTGAACAAGAGCCCTCGCTAAAAAAGACCTCGCCTGAGTAAGATGGCAGGTATCCTTGCGAGCAGGAAAAATAAATCCTTAGAAAACTAAAAAGGGAAGGAAAAAGGCCTGATTGGGGTAAAAATCACTTTGGAATCTCTGGTTTTCTCAAGTCACAATTTACAATCTACATTTCAAGGTCAATTGAACCACTTGATGGCCAATTTGGGGACAAGGAGAGAGTTACACTAGGAATTATAAATAGGCGTAAGGGTTTCTGACACCAAACAGACTTTCCCGGCCACACACGGCTGAGCCCGTAATGATCTCAGGTCATTCCCAAAAGCGCAGGTCAAAGGAGCTCTGTGAGCACAGGGGCTGTTGATTTAACACCGGCCTGGTGGCATCCATTCTGCCCAGTGTGTGGACGGACTCACAAGGTGGAGATATGGCACTAATGAGCTCTGAGCGGGGAGAATCAGGATTTAAAGTGTTTGTGGAAAACTGACCCTTCTCTGACAGCCCAGGGCTCTCTTCTCAATTTGGAAATGTCTAGCCTGTTTTAGAGACAATGCTCTGCGTCTTCCAATGGGTCACGATCAGGGAATATTGAGTCATGATGGAGATAGGCATCGTGGAGACGGGGAGTCATTTAGGAAGGAATTGTTAAAGGGATCAAAGGACATGCTTGAGGAACCAGAAAATAGAATTGGTCTGTACACCCCAACATAACAGCTGTAAAATCTCCACATCAAGACTAAGCACTTGCATGGATATTCAAATATGAATTCATTTGGCCACATTCATCTGGGTGCTGCATCAGAAGTTAGGGAGCCTCGGGGCGTCTGGGTGGCTCAGTCGGTTGGGTGTCTGACTTCAGCTCAGGTCATAATCTCACAGTCCACGGGTTCGAGCCCTGCATCGGGCTCTGTGCTGACAGCTCAGAGCCTGAAGCCTGCTTCTGATTCTGTGTCTCCCTCTCTCTCTGTCCCTCCCCCACTCACTCTCTGTCTCTGTCTCTCAAAATAAAATAAAGGAAAAAATTTAAATAAAAATATTTAAAAAAAGAAGTTAGGGAGCATCACCTTTGTAGAACACGTCTTGAGATTATAAACTATTATGTCATTGCCACCAAAGTCTGAAGGCTGCATCAGAATCACCAGGGACATTTCTCACAGGTGCCCTAAACCTCACCTCCAAAGACCTGAGTTGAGTGAGTTACCACTGCTCACTGGGGAAACTGAGTGGTGGAAAATACATTTCTATTTCGTGATAAATCCCATTAAATTCTCCTTGGGAAAGGTAGGGAAGTTGCTTATAAAATGATGCAGCTGGTCAGAGAGACCCAGCCACGAATAGTCCAGAGATATTCAACCGCTCATCCTAATGTTCATTCCCTCCCTAATCCATGGTTTTTTCTTTCCATTCGGAGGATTTCTTTCCTCTTAAATTTCTGACTTGTCTAGCTGAAACACCCAGGGCCTTAGATCCTGTCTGCCCCCAAACCCACAGCCGCACATGTGCTTTTGCATTAAACGCTACAGTTCAATCCCACACTTCATCAAGGCTCGTGCTGAGCCACAACGCCTACACTCGCTCCTAATACATTGTGACACCCTATTACGACAGTGCCTTTATGAGTTTCAAGGGAAATTACATTTTAAATTATAGCATACAAGTATAATGGAAAACCTAATTGTAGCAATGACAATTTATTTATCAATCATTTATCATTTTGATTTATAAGGTGCCCAACTTGATTTAAAGGTAGCTAACGTTTTAAAATCTCAAGACACCCATACGACCGAATACACATTGAAAGCAGCGAAGTAAACGAGGGCTGATTTGCTGCAGTTCTCTGCTCATCCTTCCCACACCCGGGGCTGACACTAGAAGTGGATGAGGTTGAACCCAGGGACCTACGGGCAGCAGCTCAGAACTTCTTGGTATCACATCTCATTTATTGTGGAAAATTGCAGCTGGGAAGTGTCAATGTTGACATGGAGATGGCTTCAGTCATATTAATATTTCTGTGTCCCAAGTGCACACAGCATCAGAATCCAGAGGTAGAAGGGGCCCTTCCAGAAGTGAACTGATTTCTACCTCTCCGTCCTCCCTCTTGGTTCCAAGGAGGGTTCCTTGAGGATTCACCCAAAGGAGTCCATCAGTGCAGGTTATCAGCCCTTCAAATGCAACCCACTCCATGGGGCAAATTCATACATTCTTGGTCCCAGAAACCTCCTTCCTCTCTGTCAGATGTCCATGGGCTTAGTTCTAGAATCTGAGCACATCTTTGACTGCCATGCTTGCTTACGCTTGATATGTCCTTAAAAGCCTGGCCCGCCCATGTCTGGGCTTAGCTTTCATGACCCACCCACAAGGTCTACCCAACACATACCTTCACTGTGCCCTGGTTTTCCACTTTACTGAACTCATTCATTCTGGCTCTGGAAACCCTGGATGACCTCACCATGAAGCAACACCCCCGTTAAAGAGTCAGAAGTCTTGAGGCGCCTGAATGGCTCAGTCGGTTAAGTGTCAGACTCGCTGTCGGTTCAGGTCATGCGCTTGTGGTCGTGAGGTCGAGCTCCACATCAGGCTCCATGCTGGAGCCTGCTTGGGATTCTCTCTTTGTCTCTCTCTGTCTCTCTCACTCTCTCTCTGCCCTTCCCCCACTCATGAGCGCATACGCACACTCTGTCTCTCTAAATAAGTAAATACACATTTAAAAAATAAATAAATAAAACATCCGAAGTCCTGGGAGATCTGAAGTCTCAGACTTCTTGTTGTGACAAATGAACCAACCTCAGAGACTCGAAGGTGGAGCCATGCCTACAGGTCAAACTTGGCGATCACATAGCATTTTTCAGAACATAGTTACTTTTTTCTTTTTTAGCTTATTTTGAGAGGCAGAGAGAGAGCTCAAGCAGGAAAGGGACAGGGAGAGACAGAAAGAGAGAGAGAGAGAATGAGAGAATCCCAAGCAGGTTCTGCACGATGAGGGGCTTGGACTCATGTACCATGAGATCGTGACCTGAGCTGGAATCAGGAGTTGGACACTTAACTGACAGAGCCACCCAGGTGTCCCTAGACCGTGGTTTCAACTCAGCACACCTGGACATTCCAGAAATCAAGCCAACTGGGGTCCTGCCATGAAGGGATTTTTCCCAACCTCATGTTCTTTGAATGCTGGCCTTCTACCTTCGAAGACAATTTTTTTTTCCACTGTACCCAACTGGTCTTCAATTTAACACATCCCTTGTCACTTATATTCAACCTCCTTGTTTGGAACAGGCCTGGGTCCCTTAAGCTGCCACTGTTAGAAAACATGACTCTCATTTCATTCTTCAGGGTTCTGACACATGTCTGCCAAAGGGGAATATGATCTGCTTCCAAATCTCAGAAAATCTGGTTGTCAGTTAAAAGTCTAATTTCCAAATGCCTCAGTCACTTAATAACGATCACTTCTTGACTTGTGCTAAAATGACCTGTAAGGGCCTTTCTTCAGGGCATCTGGGTAGCTCAGTGACTTGAGCATCAGACTCTTGATTTTGGCCCAGATCATGATCCCAGGGTCGTGGGATCGAGCCCTCCGTCGGGCTCCATGCTAAGCATGTCCCTCATTCCCTCTGCCCCTCTCCCCCACCTTCTTTAAAATAAAATATATAATAATAATAATAATAATAATAATAATAATAAAATGTCCTATAAGGACTCATGATCTTCCCACAGCAAGAAAGACTACAACTGGTGGTTGAGTCATCTGTCCCCTTAAGCATGATGGGGACCACTCAGGATTCGCAACAAAATCTGTACACACTCCCATCATTTTCTTGCTTTCAATAAGAAGGTAAAGGTTTTCTCGAATCTTTCATTTTAACTTGAAGGCATAGAGTGTTGGAAAGCCAACCTTCCAACTGTTTTTAAAGGAAACAGGATGGACCCAACTCTCCATGTGGTTCGATTTCCAGAAAATGGTTCCAGCCCCTGGACACATTCCATTTGGGATTTGCCCTGAGCACGGTGCTTGACATACATTAGGCTCTTAAAATACATTAGCTGGTAATTATTATTAGGATTATTGTTATTGCTATTATGTGTTAAAATCCCTTAGGGATACCCAGGTGACTCAGTTGGTTAAGCATCCCTTTCCTGATTTTGGCTCAGGTCATGATCTTACAGTTTGTGAATTCAATCCCTGTGTCTGGCTCTGCACTGACAGTGTGGAGCCTGCTTGGGGTTCTCTGTCTCACTCTGCCCCCTCTCCCACTTGCATGTGCTCTCTCTCTCTCTTGTGTGCATGTGTGTGCGTGTACTCAAAAATTAAATAAATAAATAAATATTTTTTAAATCTTAAAATTGGTTCAAATGGATTCACAGTTATTTCACTGTGTGTGTGTGTGTGTGTGTGTGTGTGTGTGTGTGTGTGTTGGGAACAGGAGGGGGCATTTATTCCTTTGTTCTAAGAAGTCATAATTAGATATTAAATTTTTATTATCTTTTTAATGTTTATTCTTTTACTTTTGAGAGATAGAGATAGGGAGACAGAGAGAGAGAGAACAAGAAGGGGAGGGACAGAGAGAGAGGCAGACAGAGCATCCAAAGCAGGCTCTACGCCTTCAATACAGAGCCTGACATGGGGCCCGAACTCACAAACTGTGAGATCATGACCTGAGCCAAAGTCGGAGACCTAATGGACTGAGCCACCCAGGAGCCTGTATTTTTTTTTAAAAGTTCATCGCACTTCACCTTTGCATACAAGTTGGACTTTCAGAAGTCAGCTCAAACACCAAAGTAACGGAGCAAAGAAAGATCAAGAAGGTAAGCCGAGTGTCAGCACAGACGTCGTTATCACATCCACCCTGGCCAGTCCCGGTGCCAGCCCAGACCAGCTGTGGCTTCCATGGCATGCTTCACTTTAGCACCCTCAGCAAGAGGGGATTGCCATCGACTCTTGTACCTGCTGTACCCACCCGGCCCGCTGAGTGGTAAATTTCTCCAATTCGTCTTATTTCATGGCTTTCTGCTGGGGCTCAAAACCCCTTTCTGAGCCCCAGATTCTAACTCAGTTTGCTACCACTCTATTCTGGTGGCCAGATCAATGGTGCCTGGACCCAATCTCCTCTTTCATCTGTAACTCATGTGCTGCTCCACGAGCTACGCCATGAAGGGTCAGAGGAGGGAACAAGGCGTCAACAGATAAGATTGCACGAATCTCCATCTGAGCCCTGGGAAGCCTCATGCAAGGGACACCCATCGCCCTTCTCTGTAGCTGGGCCTCAGGTCAGAGCTTAATTATTTCGCTAGACTTTGAACACTTCAAGGACTGGAACCAAATCTTAGTATTGCATCCCCAGTGTCCGTCCTAGCGCCATGGGCACCTGATGTGCTCAGTTGGCATCTGCTGACTAAATGAATTTCCTGACAACTATCCTTGATTTCCTGCCCCCTGGTATCACTCTCAAATCCAGTTCTGCTATGGGAGCAAAATGGACCTATACTTTTCCACTAACCAACAAGTCAGCTACATGGTGTTAATATCTTCTTTAACAAGAGTAGGTCGAGCCTGTTAAAAATCATCCTAATGTGTTTGTTACAGAAAGTTGAGTTTGTTCAATGAAGCAATAGGTGCGAAATGCAAATCAAAACCACAGTGAGCTACCATTTCACACCCACAGGAGAATAATAATAATAGAAAACGATAAGTGTTGTTGAGGAGGTGGGGAAATTGGAACTTTGAACACTGCTGGTGGGAATAGTAAATAGTTTATCCCCGTGCGGACAATAATTTGGTGGTTCCTCAAAGAGTTAAACATGCACTACTAGGTATTTATCCAAAGGATACAAAAATATAGATTTGAAGGGATACACTCATTCCCCATGTTTATAACAGCACTATCAACGATAGCCAAATTATGGAAAGAACACAAATTTCCGTTGACTGATGAATGGATAAAGAAGATGTGGCATATATTGGAATGGAATATTACTCAGCTGTCAAAAGGATGAAATCTTGCCATTTGCAATGACATGGATGGAGCTACAGAGTATTATGCTAAGTGAAATAAGTCAGTCAGAGAAAGACAAATACCATATTATTTCACTCCTGTGTGGAGTTTAAGAAACAAAACAGATGAATATAAGGATGGGGAAGGAATAATAAAATAATATAAAAACAGAGAAGGAGGCAAGCCATAAGACCCACTTAACTATAAAGAACAAACAGAGTGGCTGGAGGGAAGGTGGGTGGAGGGATGGGCTAAATGGGGGATAGGTATTAAGGAGGTCTCTTGTTGAGATGATCACCGGATATTATATGTAAGTGAGGAATTGCTAAATTTCTACTCCTGAAACCAATGCTACACTATCTGTTAACAAACTTGAATTTAAATAAAATCTTGAAAAGAAAAAAAATTAAAACATAGAATTATCATATGACCCAGCAGTTACACTCTTAGGTCAATAACTTGTTTGTCAGAACTAAAAACAGGGGGCACTTGGGTGTCTCAGTCGATTAAGCATCTTACGTCAGCTCAGGTCATGATCTCGCAGTTTGTGAGTTCAAGCCCCGTGTCGGGCTCTATGCTGACCACTCAGAGCCTGGAGCCTGCTTCAGATTCTGTCTCTCTCTCTCTCTCTCTCTCTCTCTCTCTGCCCTTCCCTTGCTCTCTCTCCCTCAAGAATAAATAAACATTAAAATCATTTTAAAAAATAAAATAAAATAAAACCAGGTACTCAAACAAGTCCACATACATGCATATTCACCATGGCCAAAAGGCGAACACCCCCCCGGTGCACATCTACCGGAGTCCAGCTGCAGCTAGTCCAGGGTCCCCTGAAGGAGGTGATGGTGTTGGCAAAAAAATGAGTTAAGAGAGAGCCCGAGGTTTCTTTCTTGGTCACCAACCAGGCATCATCTCTGCCCTGTCCAGTTTTATGTCTTTATTTATAGATTTAAGTGTTATCATGACATCAAAAAGTGGAATTTTTACAAATAATTCTGTGATAAGATCCTTTGGAAAGGGCACAGAAACAGGTTTTACAGAAGCATTTTTGCAGGACTACTCTAATTACAGTGAGGTAACTTACACATCATAGGATAACAGGATATTCTCAGTGAAAAGCATATAACATACACATTTGTTTGAACAGGTAGTAAATCTTACAACTAAGAAGACAGCAGGATGTTTTCAGTGAGAAGCAGATAGCAAGCACATTTGTTTATAACAATAACGCAAATGTGTAGGCTGTCACATTAGCAACTCTGACACTACTCAGAGTCAGTGCAGAGCCTACAGGTTAGGGGCTCAGCCCCTCAAGACTGCACTCCCCCTCATGACAAGTAGTGGGTCTCCAGGGTACCCACACTTTTGCTCAGCTGTGCTGCACATTGAGGAATCACAATGCAGGCTCGATAACTTGCTCCAAATGTTCACAGAATTCAAGGAAACACTTCACGTATGAACACTGGTTTATTGTAAAGGGTAGCACTTAGGGAGACACACGGAAGAGACAGAGGGTAGGTATTAGGGGCCCATGGATCATGGACCAGGTCCTCTCCAGACGTACCACCCTCCCAGCACCTCGATGTGTTCACCAGCCCAGAAGTGTCCGAATCCGATCATCTAGACATAATCCATTAAATCATTGGCCATTGATGACTAACTCAGTCTCCAGCCCCTCTCCCTTCCCAAGAGATTGTGAAGATGGGGCTAAAAATCCCAACCCCTTAATCAAGCCTTGGTCTTTTGGGTGACACGCCCTCATCCTGAAGCTGTCTAGAGACCCCAGCCTCCAGTCATCTCTTTAACTTACAAAAGACAGCCTTGTTGGGGCTCAGTTCGTTGAGCGTCCAACACTTGATTTTGGCTCAGGTCATGATCTCACAATTCATGGAATCGAGCCCTGTGTCTGTCTCTGCACAGATAGTGCAGAGCCTGCTTAGGTTTCTCTCTCTCTCCCTCTGTCTCTGCCCTTCCCCTGTTCTCTCTCTCTCTGTCTCTCTCAAAATACATAAATAAACATTTAAAAAAAGATATCCTTGCCACTCAAGAGATTGCAAGGGTCTTAGAAGTTCGTGTGGCAGGAACCAGGGACAAAGATCAAATATTATAACAAAGGTGCATCTATCACCCTTATCACTCAGGAGCTGTGTGCCAGGAACCAGAGGCAGAGACCAAATATCTATTTCCTGTTATTTAACAGCTGCCCCCTGCCACCGCTGGACCAGTGGAATCTTCCAGAACTGCTCCTCCACCTTGTGGCCTCTACAGTTGCCCCAACAGAGAGGCGGAGCCTCTAAGCCACGTCGATCTTGACCACAATCCTCTCTTATCCCACAGACCCCCCCGTGGACTTCATGACCCACTCCAACTTGTGGCGCCTCCGTCTGCTGACTAGTGAAGCCAGCACGGGACATGTCCCCAGCAGGGGAGGCCTCCCGAGGGTGAGGCACGGACAGTATATTCAGCAGGTGCTCTGTCAGGCGTGGGGCGCACTCACACCCTTTAACTGTGCACGGAATCCAGATCCCTAGGGAGGAGTCTGGGCCTTCACAGCGGTTCCTGAGCCAGTCAGTGGGAAACAAGTGAGCCCCACACTTGGGGACCGGCAGGGATGAAGGCTTCCAGGTGCTGGGGAATGATGAAGGCTGGAGGGGGGCCATGAGCAGGTAGTGACTGAGCTGAGCCAAGAGATAGCCCACCCCCCAAGGCTGCATGTAGCCCTCCGCTCGCATCAGAGAGAGAAAGAAACACCCAAGCGATTTGGGAAATGCTTCTAAACTCGTGATCCTTCCTTTCCTCCTTCCTTCCTTCCTTCCTTCCTTCTTTCCTTCCTTCTTTCCACAGCCTGTGGCTTTCACTTTCCAGGAGCCCTCACACCAATCTGGACCCGGGGCAGTAGCATCAAACCCCGTTTTCCCACATTCTCATGCCACCTTCTCATTTTAACCAGTTCAGGCCATCTCGTTGAAAGTAGCCTCAATTTAACACCTGATCCCACCTGATCCCTACGGGAGCACTGCCACTGTTCGTGGGATGTGAGGACACAGACCAAGGGTGGCAGCCAGGAGTGGGGGTTGTGGGGAAAGGCAGGGCCTGGCGTTTCCTCAGGCTACCCATGCTGTGCTTTGTACCAGCTCGGGCTCCTTGGGGGGCCGACACCACCGTCTTCAGAAACAGCTTCTCCGTGGGAAAACCTGAGGGGAATTTGCCCCCCAAATGCCTCCCCAGAAACCCCACCTGCTTCACCGATCCATGCTTCTGTCCACTTTTCTGAAACTCGCCTCTTCCAGGAAGTCTACCAGGATGCCCCTCTCTAAACCACCCGCTCCCTCAAAGCAGCCTTCTCAAAGGCAACATTGCTTTGAGTCCATTTATATCTTCCTTCCTCACTAAGTCCTTCTAATAAACGGATATTGGAGGGAACAAGCTTCTTTTTTTTCTAATTAATTATTTGTTGAGAGACAGAGAGAATGCAGGGAAGGGCAAACAGAACTGGGGAGAGAGACTGAGAATCCCAAGCAGGCTCCACTCTGTCAGCGCAGAGCCCGATGCAGGGCCCAAACCCACGAACCGTGAGATCATGACCCGAGCCAAAATCAAGAAATCGGTTGCTTAACCACCTGAACCACCCAGGCGCCCCAGGAATGAGGTCCTTAATTAGATTATTTCTCAGACTCAGAAGTTAGAAATTTCTCGAAAGCAAGGAGCTTAATTAGCCAGTAATATTGAGCACTGCTTCCGACATGAGATGTATTCATTTTAACAGCACTATTTAACCTCCACCACATGCCCGTGAAGCAGATGTTTTCAACGGCTTTGTCCTAAGTCATGCGGCTGGAAATGTGCCAGCTGGGATCAAAACCCGGGTGTCTGAGCCCCGGTCCGGCATGGTTTCTCATCACCTGTCCCCTCTTCAGTGGCGTCTCCCTCCATTCCCTCTCATCTGGGCACTAGGTGAGCCCTGATGAACTGGGAACGCGGGCCAGGCCAGCTGAGACCCCTGCCCCATCTCAGAAAAGAGAAAACGGGCGTTCAGTTCCTAAGAGCAGCCCCTCCTACAAACCCCTCTCACTCCCCAAGGTCATGGGGCATCTGGATTTTCACTCAACTGACTCCGAAATGTTTAAATTGGCACAAATAACTCCTCCCCCTTCGCGTGATCTCTCAGAAGTCTGCTGAGTCCAGCCTCAAGGAGAGAGGGTCAGCGCTGTGTCCCTACAAACCCAGCAGGCTCCCCTAATATCTCCCCCAGAAACCTAGGACGGTGGGTCTTGTCCCCGGTACACTCTTCCATCTGGCAAAGTGAGGGGAGCAACCCCTCAGCATCAGTGAGCCACCTGTTAGTGAGGTCTGGCTTACTGGTAACCCAGTATTATTTTACTATCGGTAACTGAGGTCTCTGACTGGAAACCGACTTCTGAGGAGGAACTAAAGGACAGACATATAGCAGTTTTTGGTTTTTTTTGTTTTGTTTTGTTTTGTTTTGTTTTGTTTTTTGCCAAGTGGCATCGCTTTGCCGAGCACCATGCCTTCTATGGGGGCTTATTAATTGTATCCCGCCAGCTGCTTGGGGCCCATTAGGTCATCAGGACCAGTGTTCCAAGGAAGATCAGATTCAAGGCCAAAAGTGGGTACCAAGAAGTCAGGCAGAGGCTGCGATTGCAGACGAATTGCCACGGACGACAGCTCTCCACTCAGAAAGGACTGACCGTCTGGAGAAGCAAAAGCCCTTGCATCTCAGCCTCAGCCT
>PJEM01004317.1:23880-71970 GCA_004023845.1 Helogale parvula | reverse complement strand
TCACTTCTAATTGTGACCACAAGGGTGTCACTTAACCCTCTCAAAACCTCCAGATGTGAAGCGGGACAAGTTGATCGAAAGATCAAGGCTTGTCCAAGAGCTGGCCCGGGGCCTGGGGCTTGATCAACGTCACCGTCCCCTGCTCCCTTTTCCTGCTGTCTTGGTGGAGAAACTGGAGCCGGGCTGGTGGGAGTTCCAGGCAAGGCTCCTTCTCAGGGAGGACAGTGGAAACCGCAGGTGACCAGGGCACCTGACCGTGAAGTGGCAGGCAGAGGGGGCTGGCGTCAAGGGGACTTAATTGACTGGGAAAGTGGCCACACACCCCAAGGTGAAGGCACAGGGCACTTTACATATCAATAAGGTCAGTTATCAGAGGCTGTCCTCTTCTTGGTGCTGTTATTAACCTATATTGCTCTTATTAACCTTTCTGATGAAGAATCTTTCAAAAATAATTATATTAAAGCACAATTCTCTGCAAGTTTAAAATATGGGAATGTTCCATTTCGGTACTCCTGTGTCATGAGATAATGAACACCTGATTGCGGGGCTACAGCGATGAGGTCCTTAATCAGGTCCCTGTCCTTGCTTTGGCAGAGGCTCAGGGCCGGTCTGGGGAGGGGAAGGGAGCTCAGGAGGCGGCAGAAGGAGGGGGTGGGGAAAGGGTTTCAAGGGCAGGACTTTCCAGCAGACTCTGAGGGGAAGGGGAGGGGCAGGTCTCCTCTCCAGAGGAAGAAAAGGCCACCCATTGGTGTGAGTTCTGGGGACCCAGGAATGCTCCTCCCCAGTGACAACCCTTACGTTCCATCCCTAGGGGCTGGAATTCGTTTTTTTTTAAATATATATATTTTTAACATTTTATTTATTTTTGAGAGACAGAGCGTGAACAGTGAAGGGGCAAAGAGAGAAAGAGTCACAGAATCCGAAGCAGGCTCCAGGCTCTGAGCTAGCGCTCAGCACAGAGCCCGAGGTGGGGCTCAACCCCACAAACCGTGAGATCATGAACTCAGCCGAAGTCAGATGCTCAACAGACTGAGCCACCCAGGCGCCCCTGGAATTCATTTTTTTACGGAGGACATGCTGTGGTTTCCAAAACAGAAGACCGTGACAGGGGCTGATTCTGTGCCAGGCACACAAAGTGCAAGTCAGGGACACAGAGCTGCCAGACACCTGGTAAGAGGGTCGGGGAGGACCAGGAAGGAGGAGATGCCAGCAGGTGGGTATATTTGGACGTACTTGGTCAACTTTACCCATCCCCGCAACTGCCTACATGTGACCCAGGACTCAAACGGACCCTCCTGGGGGCCAGGCACCCTGGGAGCCATCGGCTGTCCCCACTGTCACCCATGCTCAGCCTGTGTCTCAGTCCTGATAGTCCAAGAAACACAATGTCAGGATCGGCTCATTTCTGGTAGTTCCTTTCTACTGGCTTCCCTTCTCATCCAAGACACCAGCCCATGGCAGGAGATTCCCTTATGGCCCTAAGAGAGCAATACATGGCTCACAGCGGGCCCCTGTTTTGTCTTATTAGTAGGGACACAGGCGTGAAGGCGTGAGAGCCAGACAGAGAGCAGCTGAGAGCCCGGTCTTTAGATATAAACTCAAATTGGCACCAGCCACCTTCTAGGCCAATTCTGCCAACATTGCATTGACTTGACCACCTCTTATCCTTACTTGTGGGTCTAGCCTATCATCTGCATTGGGTGGAGATCTATGGTCAAAGAAAAACAACCTCGAGGAGAAGAGGTCACAAAGAAGTGGCCTTCCAAGTTCATCACATGAAGTCAATGCAAAAGGAGATTTCCATGACATTCCAAGCATTCCACACATATTCACTTAAATTCCAACCTTGATGGAATTAATGGAGGGGGAATAATGCCCCTAAATGCGGGCCGGGGAGATGGATACTGGGGGCCAACAAAACAGTGGAAAACTCTGGACCTGAGTCATAATAAACATGTGAGACAGTTGCTAATATCAAGCCATTTTACAGATGAGGAAACTGAGTCACAGGTTAAAGAACATTCCCAAGAACACTCTCGCGGCTAGGAGCGTTGGAACCAGGATTCGCATCCAGTCGCTTGGCTCTCAGTCTGTCTTGGTTAACCATGAACCTCCACTGCATAGAGGTGGTCGTCTGAGAAATACAGATATGGGCAAGAGAGAGCACACCGAGGCACAAACTCTCTCGGCTGAAAGGGAAATTCATAAGGTTACCAGGGTGTGACCTCACCACACATCACAATAGGTAAGGCACCAAAAAATGCAGGTGACCCAGACAGCCAAATGGCAGGGATGATAGAGAGACAAGGATCTTGGCAAGCAAGGACCCTAATCCAGGCAAGACTTGTGTGGCAGTGGTCACACTGTGAACCAGCCTTTACATCATGGAAGATGCCCACAGAATGGGCATCCAATCCTCCCTCGGGGACCTTGTTGGGGATAGAAAAGGTGACGGATTGCCCCAGATTTCTTGTAATCCGGAAGGTGAACAGGGGCCAGATACCAGGAACACCGAGGCCAAGCCTGGTGAGGCGGAATACTGTCTCCGGGCCATGATGGAAACCTGCCCAGAAGAGCACATTCCAGCACGTGATTAGGAACACGGATGAGGCTGACGTGCCTGATCTGGCTTCCCAGCACCTCCAGTTACTAACTAGGGAGCCTCGGACAGGTTGCTGGACTTTTCTGAGCCTCATCTTCCTCGCTGGTAGAATAGGGTTCTTATAATGATTAAATGGGTGGTTAGCACACGCAGGGCTTCTTAAAACACAGGCTGCTGGCCACTCTGGAAAACAGTAAGGAGATTCCTCGAAAACTTAAAAATAGAACTACCAGCGCGCCTGGGTGGCTCAGTCAGTTGAGCGTCCAACTTCAGCTCAGGTCATAATCTCATGGTTCATGGGTTCAAGCGCTGTGTCAGGCTCTGTGCAAACCGCTAGCTCAGAGCCTGGAGCCTGCTTCAGATTCTGTGTCTCTTTTTCTCTCTACCCCCTCCCCTGTTCATGCTATGTCTCTCAAAAATAAATAAATGTAAAAAAAATTAAAAAATTAAAAACACACACACACACACAGAACTTCCCTACGACCCAGCAATTGCCCTACTAGGTATTTATCCAAGGGATAGAGGTGTGCTGTTTCAAAGGGGCACATGCACCCCAGCGTTCATAGCAGCACTATCCACAATAGCCAAAGTATGTAAAGAACCCAAATGTCCATCGATGGATAAATGGATAAAGAAGATGTGGTATATATACACAATGGCGTATTACTCGGGAATCAAACAAAATGAAATCTTGCCATTTGGAATAGGTAAGGCACCAGGAAACGCTGGTGACCCAGACAGCCACATGGAAGGGATGAGAGAGAGCCGAAAATCTTGGCAAGCAAGGGTCCTAATCCAGGCAAGACTTATGTGGCAAAGACAAAGCCAAGGTCACACTGTGAACCAGGTTTTACAACACGGAAGGTGCCCACTGAGAAAGACAAATATCATACAACTTCACTCATATGAGGACTTTAAGATACAAAACAGATGAACAGGAGCGGCAAGATGGCGGAGAAGTAGGGAGCTCTGTAATCTCTGCCCGCCCACAACTATCAAAATAGATGAACATAAGGGAAGGGAAGCAAAGGTAATATAAAAACAGGGAGGGGGAAGAAACATAAGAGCCTCTTAAATATAGAGAAGAAACAGAGGGTTACTGGAGGGGTGGTGGGAGGGGGGATGGGCTACATGGCCAAGGGGCATTAAGGAATCTACTCCTGAAATCATTGTTGCACTCTATGCTAACTCACTTGGGTAAATTAAAAAATAAATAAATTTTTTAAAAAACTACAGGGTGCTGGGCCCCCACCCAAGAGATTCTGATTCAGTGATCTGGGGCGGGGCCTGGGAATCAGCATGTCTGACAAATGCCCGGATGCCGCTGTGGCCCCCAGCCATACCTGAGAACCCCTGGCCTAGAACAGCAAGGAGCAGGGAAACTCTGGAGAAGAATGCACGTTGTTGCTACACAGGAACGCAGCCCCAAATCTGCAGAGAGATGTCTGAAACACAAGCCTTCGGTCTGGAATGTTCTGTGATCTACCCTGAGGTCTAAGACACCGTGCAGGCCACGCAAAACATGGCTGCCCTTGTGTGTGACTCTGAGAGGAGCAATCAATGCAGGGCGGCGCCCCTGGGCGGAGGGGCCTGGGTCCCTGCGGACCACACAGACAGCACGTGTGGCGCTGAAAAGCAGGGGAAGAGGGAGCCTGATCGTTCTGGGGACTTATGTGCCCTCCCGCTGCTATGATGTCCAGATATTGGAGCGGCCAGTGTTTTCGCCTGAATTTAGAAGCAACTCTTCTTAAAAACAGTGGCTAAGAAAAAAACACAACCCTGAAAGCTGTAGGTTGACATTCTAATAAAAAGAAAAGCAGGGTGGGTAGGTGGAGAGTGAAGAATCATTCAGAGGGAGAGACAGAAGGAAAAGGGGGTCAGTATCTCTACCCAAAACACTCCGGTCAGCTTTGGGTGCCAATACCTGAGGTAGTCACGTGACAGCTCTGGGAGCACCAAGCGGCATTAAAATGAAAAGAAAAAAAAAACCTAGTTTCTTTTATTTTCCCCCCAGAAAGACTTTCTGAAAACCAGAAAATGCAGGCATCTCCAAAACACCCTCTTGAGATCCAGCAAGTTTTTCCGTGTGTACACGTTTCCATAAATAGCATTTGCTAATAAAATCCTCTAATTGTTCGTAATATTAATTAAATTGGAATACACATTTGATTTTCACTGGAACCTTTGCATCAAACCAATATCATCAGGCTTTTTTCTTTTTTTTAGTGATGATCTAATTTCCCCTTCATTTTGTGAGAAATAGTTCCCTCATCACAATCAAGGTCTTTGTTGTTTTTATATAAGACATACAAATTAATCATCCTTTTTTTCCAAAACACAACGCAAGTGCAGGTTAGGACAATCGGCTCGCATGTTGCTAATCAATTTATTCAGATCCACAGAAATCTCTGTTCTGGGTGCCCCCTCCCAATTTGCATGATTTAAATTAGTTAGAACATGAATCCATTGATTCCTTGTTACCATTTTAGTGGGACCGCTTGACCAAGAGCTGTTCTATGCCACTTGACTTCAAAGTCCAAACTACATATTTCAAAATCGGGATGGATGGGGGCACCCAGGTGGCTCAGTCAGTTAAGCGTCTGACTCTTGGTTTCAGCTCAGATTGTGATCTCACAGTTCATGAGTTTAAGCCCTGCATCGGCCTCTGCAGAGCCTGCTTGGGATTCTCTCTCTGTCTCTCCCTCTGCCCCTCTCTTGCTCATGTGCATTCTCTCTCTCTTTCTCACTCTCTCACTCTCAAAAAAATAAACATTTAAAATAAAATAAAATGGGAATGGGTGAATGTTTTTCAGCAAAGATTTTGTTTCGTTTGCCTTATGTTCTTTGTGACCAGTTTGGTTTGAAGGTAGAAACGCAGACTTCAGGAGTTTCCATTCAGAAGTGGGACAAAGGGCAGGTACAGAGAGCAATGCTCCAGACCCCAACCACACACCTATTTGCAAATCAAACCAAAGGTTCTAAATCTCGTACCCACTAGTTTTAGGGGATTTCAAATGATCTGTCCTCCAGTTATCAGAGGAAAGTTAGGGTGTGAAAAATCAAGGACACCCAATACGTTAAACTCAGGCAGTGCTCTCATGGTGAATACACTTGGGTTATGCATCTGTGGGCAGAGATAGGAGGTCTGGGACAAGGTCTAAGAAGCTGTGACTTTCAAAGTGGCCTCCAAGGTCATCCAGTTGGCACAACCATTTCCTTGTGATGCTGTCTTATGCCATGACCACATTCTCATTCTGAGCCCCTTCCAACCCATTATATTGATACATGTGTGGCTGTATTTTAATCTCTGATTCACTTAATTACCTATGCTCTGCTCAAGATTCCAAGGCCACAATTACCGTTTCCATGGGGATAAGATTCACGGTGGCTTTTCCATCCCCTTCCACGTTCATTTCAATGCCGCCCTCCTCAGCAGACTTGAATATTCCCATCTTCATGGAATGTTCTCCATGCCAAGCCCAGAGGCCTTCGGAATGAGCCATAAACCCAAGTCATTGTCACATGTGTCATCTGCCTGGGTCGTGTCCATATCCGCCCTTCTTCCCAGAACCCAGTGTCAGGAGAAAGAATCCTTGAAATCACCACCTCCCCTTCCTCGTTCTCATGCCAAAGAATCACACCACGGCTCCCCGAAATGCTTTCACCCTCTTCCCACACAGATTTTAAAAGACAATGCTCATAGGACAGGACAGTAAATGTCACCGAGTGGCCAAAGCAACCAAGCTCTAGGCAATCAGTGTGTTTTCATCTTCCATTTTGGTTCATGAAAATTTAAACGCAGAGAAGTGTCTGGCTCTGAGCCTCAGAGGAGGAGCAGAACGGCGTGACACATTGGCAGGGGACATGTCATCCTCATCTCTACAATGAAGATGCTAAAGTCTAGCGTGGCACAAAACAGTCCCAGTTGTCACCCTGGTCACACCCATTACAAGCCGGTTTCCCTTGGGAGCACTGGTGCAGCCTCCCTGACTCAACTTACTATTCGGCAGCGTGAGAAACATGCTCCCAACCTCACAGGGCCACACTGTGCAGAGCAAACCAGTCTGTCCTTGTGAAGGCCCTCCCAGGTGCTCCAGGCTGCCGTCTCCCCCACTTCCCCTTGAATAAGGGGTCCCACGCCATAGAAGGCCCACCTCTTTGAAGTTAGGCGCATTCTGGACTAAATCATGGATCTGCCACTAACCGTCCCTTTCTGAGCTGCAATGTCCTTACTCCCAAATGGGAAAAACGAGGTTCACCTCCCTAGGTAGGTGAACTGCACTGGCACAGACTTGGCCGTGGACGAATGTTTCTTCTTTCCTCCCCACCCCCCCCAGACCCTCATCCCGGCTCTGCTACGTACCTCTGTGTAATCTTGGGAGAGTGGTTCAACCTTTATGGGACTGAATTTCCCTGTTCACAAAACGAGGGGATTTGACAACATCCTCTATCAATTTCCTTCCGGTTCTAACATTCCATGATGCTGTGACTTTGAGCCACCCAAGGGATATGGTAATGGGCTACATTCCACAAAAGACTTGGATGTAATATTATGAGCTGTAACACAGGCTTCTAGCGAATTCCCTCCCTCTCCCGAGCAGAATTCCCCATTGTTCAGCGTGGAATGAATAATCCAACACAACACAGGCTGTGTCTGAGCCCTGCCCCATGTCCACACTCGAGGCCAGCCCGAGGCAACATTGTAAAGCTGGAGAAGGCTGCTGTCAACATCTCCTCTTCCCCTGGGGATGCCCTCTGCCCCAGGTAAATGCATTATTCACTTGTCTTGACATCATCACCAGGCCTGATACCATATGCTCCAACTACCTCCTGCTCCCCCAAGAGCCTGCAAATCCACCTTCCACTCCTCTGGGACTCAGTGTGCTTGCTGTCAATCTTACGCAATGATTCGTTTAAACACATATTCATTTAAAATTTACCATTTATTCTTTAAAAGATACCAAAGGTGAACAGAACATAGCAGCTCTCTTCGGGAGCCTTCGATCTGAAAGGCAGGGGATCCTTAGACACAATTATAAATTGGAACACATCGAGTACAGAAATAAAAATAAAACAATGTTCTTCAAGAAGAGGGAAAGAGCATTGCTCCTCGAAGCAAGAAGGGAAAGAGGGCATCTCAGCCGTGCCCCAGGTCAAGGTAGCATCTGATGGCAAAGATGGCGGATAAGAGCATCATGGACAGAAAGAGTATAGGCAAAAATGCCGAGTGAGAAAGCATACAGAGCGATCTGATTTGGTTGGGTTCCATGGAAAGGAGCAAAATGAATGAGGTTATTAGCAAGGCTGGTTGAAAGTCTATCATGGATCCCTGGAAAGCCTAACTGTGTTGTTGTTGTTTCCAATGGACAATGGAGGGCTATTGAAGGTCACGGGGAAAGGGTAGGGGGAGGGCAGCTCAAATAATCTCCATAGGAAGCTTAATCCAAGGACTCTGTTTGGCAAGACTAAAGGAGAAGTGTGGCAAGTGGGTAGAAGGTTCACAGAAGGTACCTGCGAGGGAACTGGTGACCGATAATGGATTTGAGACTCACGAGGTGGCTATGGGGATGGAGAGAGAAAGGAAAGGACAATTGGCAGGCCCAGGCGGTCACGCCACAGGGAGGCAAGAAGCATCAGAAAAGACAAAGAACCAAAACCTTGATGACCGGAAACACGAAGAAGGGAAGGCAGACAGAAGGCTGGGTTTGGTGGGAAATGGGAGACTTTGGCTTGCCAGACGTTGAGTGTCTGATGTATTGGAGATGCCAGGGACAAGTGTCAGGCCGGGGATCAGGAGAGGGGTGGGGCAGGAGGCCTCCACTGGGGAACAGGCTGGACGAGGTGAAGTGGCAACGGAAGCCGCAGGTGGGGTTGAACACATTTGGAGGGAAAGGAGGGTTTAGTGAGGGCTGGGTGCCATGTGCCACACCTTGCCAAAACTACGTGGAGGGGGTGGGAGGAGGAAAACTGGTCAGAGAAGGGTACGGTTAGCAACCTTCTGGAAGTTAGGGAAGCAAAGGGATTCCAGAACAGGTCTTGGTTGCCGCATGAGGTCCCAGTTATGTGTCTTCAGTTTCACCCGGAAATGCTGCCTTATCCTCAACTCTGTGGCCCGTCTGGGTGGAAGGCAGGGGGGCAATGCAGGAAGGGCAGCCCCACCGCCCCTCTCCTGAGAGCTCAGCCCTGCTCTAGCTCAAGTGTGAGGTCCCAACGCTGCCCCGCATAGAGCAGCTTTGGAGAGTTCCATGCTCACAGAATCCCTCCTCAAGGACACAGCCCTGGCTGCAGGAGACCCGCATGAGCCCGCATCGGGGAGGGGGGGTATTGCAGAGAGAAGGCACAAGCAGGTGCAAAAGCATCAGAGGCTGGACAGAAGCTGCTCTGCACCACAGAGGAAAAAGCATGAAAAAGTCCTGAGGTGCCTGGGGGTGGGGGTGGGGGGGTGGCTCCATCAGTTAAGCGTCTGACTGCTGATTTCAGTTCAGGTCACGATCTCGTTGTTCGTGGGTTCGAGCCCTGCATCGGGCTCAGTGCTGACAGCGCGGAGCCTGCTTGGGATTCTGTCTCCCTCTCTCTCTGCTCCTCCCCCACTCCCTCTCTGGCTCTTTCTCTCAAAAATAAATAAATAAACACTTTAAAAAATACTGAGGAACTACACGCTGAAGTGCTGAGATTGGGGGGTGGGGGCAGGAGTGAGAAAAAGAAATCTACACACTGGGGGAAGCCCAGAACCCAGAGCGGGGGGGACGAGGAGGACATTTGAAGAACTGCCAATACGTGAAACAGTCTTAGAGGCGTATGACTAAGGGAGTGAGGCCAGTCAGGGAAGGCTGTGTACTGTGTGATTCCAGCTTACAGGACATTCTGGAAAAGGCTATGCTATGGAGGTGGTAGAAAGATCAGTGGTTGCCAGGGCTTGGGCGGTGGGGAGGGGTGAACAGGCACCACACAGACAGTCTCTTGGGGCAGGGAAACTAGTGTCACAATCTTACAGTGGATACACATCCTCACCCCACTGGCCCAAGCACGCAGGACGTGTCCCGCAGGGAGTGGCCCACAGTGTGAGCTATGGTTGGGTGATGATGGGCCAATGTGGGCTCCTTGGCTTCCATAACTGTGCCCCATCTGGTGCGGGATGCTCCTGGGGGAGAGCCAGTGGTGGGGTGGGAGTCTGGGGTACAGGGGAACTCTGGCTTTCTGCTCAACTTTGCCAGGAACATAAAACTGCTCCAAAAATCGAAGCCTATCTAAAAGGAAAAAAGAACTGAGAGTGATATGGCTTTTTTTATTTTTAAGTGTTTATTTATTTATTTTGAGAGAGAGAGAGAGAGCGCGCCTATAAGCAGGGGAGGGGCAGAGGGAGAGACGGAGAGAGAGAATCCCAAGCAGACTCTGTGCTGTCAACACAGAGCCTGACACAGGGCTTGATCCCACTAACCATGAGATCATGACCTGAGCTGAAATCAAGAAGCAGACACACATTTAAGTGACCAAGCCACCCAGGCGCCCCTGACATTGCTTCTTTTAAATACTTGTTTATGTTGCTGCTGGGTAAACCTCTCTTCTTCCTTCCCTGTCTCCCAACCCTCTCCCATCAAGACTTATCAACATATACTGAAGTCAAAACAACTTTGGCATACACAAATTTTCTTTCTTTTTTTTTTTCTTTTTACTCTGTGAGAAACCAGTGAAGAAGCTAAGTTTTAGGTCCAGAAAAACACCCTCACATGGGGTGCCTGGTGGCTCAGTTGGTTAAGCATCTGACTTTGGCTCAGGTCATGATCTTGCGGTTCGTGAGTTTGAGCCCTGTGTCGGGCTCCGTGCTGACAGCTCAGAGCCTGGAGCCTGCTTCAGATTCTGTGTCTCCCTCTCTGCTCCTCCCCTGCTCATACTCTGTTTCTCTGTCTCCCAAAAAAAAAACAAAAAACAAAACAAAAAAAAAAACAACAAAGCAGCACCCTCACGGGCCTGAATCTGGGAGATAGAAGGGACTCAGGGAGCCCAAGTCTTAGAAAAGTCAAGAAACTGTGGGAAGGCTTTACATTTCCTCAGGCTGGAGTCAGGAGCAAGGCCCCCCTACCCAGACCTCAGGGCCTGGAGAGGCAGGAAGGTCTGGAAGCCTCCAAGCTGGCCTTGTCAACAACAGCCACACTCCCCAATTGCAGTGACTCTGGAGAATAGGGGCATAGAAGAAACAGCACCATGTGAACTGGAAACGAACAGCCAAGGTCTCCTCTCTGAGCTGTGCCATGGGAACACCGGCTTTGACCTTGACCCAGTGTCTGGATTTCATGGCCCTTTCTGCTCTAAAATTCTATGCTTCTCCGTCTAGACTTCCACGTTCCTTTGGCCCTTCCAAAAGAAAGCCCCATTTATGGGCAAGTGAAACAGCGTGTGGTCCAACACGGTTCCTAACCACCTGTATCACTGAATCCCAACAGAGGTGGGATACGCTGCCAGAAACATAGGGCTTCTTCTTTTCTTCTTTTGAAAGAGAGAGATCACTGGAAGGGCAGTAGAGAGAGAGAGAGAGAGAATCCCAATCAGGCTCTGCACTGTCAGCACAGAGCCTGATGTGGGACTCAAACCCACAAACCGTGAGATCACTACCTGAGCTGAAACCAAGAGTTGGATGTTTAGCTGACTGAGTCACACAGGCACCCCCAAAGGGCTTCTTTCCCTTCAGGGATCACCAAGTAGCCTGCTCTGGAGCGCTGACCAAGCTCCCACCCTCCACAGAGGGCTGGCCACAGCGAGTGCGAGCCCTGGCCGCTGCTGGACGCCGTGGACCAGAGGTGCCCCAACAGCCGTCCATCGGGCCCAGGGCAGCAGCGGGCACATAAGCATCGCGTGTGGGAATGATCTTCGCTGACTTTCAGTAATCTCTCCAGGGCCCCCTGAGGTCTGAGATGTTTGAACAGCACTGGAGCTTGAACTTGCTCACCAGGCCAGCTCAGCTAATCTACTCCCCACGGGCTGCAGGCTTCCTCGGTCATGGCCAAACCACCAGGTGAGCGATAGGTGAGCTGCAAGGTGTGCAAATATTTGGCTTCATCCAAGATCAAATAAATCATCTTCTCCCTTCCCTGAGCTCTCAGAAAACCCAGCAAATCTCCAGGACCTGCCTGGGAGCAGAGATTGATGCACGAGGAGCACACCCCACTTCAAGGAAAGGCAAGGCTCTAAGGAAAGTCCTTTTTTACACCCACACACAAATTACGGCTGGGATCTCAAAACTTCCCTTTTTCCATAACACATCTTCTCAAAGCATGTTAGCCCGTGCATAGTAATAGGTGCTATTATGCACGGAAATAAAATATCTTTACGTGGCTTGTTAAAATAAGGTTTCGTTTTCAAAACCTCTTTGCCATCATTATTTGGATTCATGAAGACTGGATAAGGGAAGCCCCTAAAGGCTTTCACTTTTTTTTTTTTTTTAGACAGTCTGAATCCTGGACCCTGAAGCAGGTGCACAGGACTGCTGGTCCTTCCCCAAAGGAAAACTAGGGCGAGCCATCATGTCATGCCCAGGGCCACCAGAGGAAGTGTGCTCCCCAAGTAGTGCCTAGGTCCAGGCACCTACTCTGATTCCTTCCAAATGATGCCAGACAGGCTTGGTACCGAGGGGAAAACGTTTAGTCAGATTGTTCTGTCGGCTTGATAATTTCTGATGACTTATTCAGAGGAAATTCAACTCTTGCCTATTTTCTGCAAACTTAACTCAGCGGGTTTCCGTATTTTGGGTAGGGCTCCTGTTCACGCTTCAGTAGTGCGAGGGCAGACTGTGTAGGAATTCTTGTGCTTTGTGTGAATTTTTTAAAAATCTCAGTTCTTCGTCTCTAATGTTATATATGGTGCCAGCCTACTCTCTCCTCTTCCTCCTCCTCCTATTCCTCCTCCTAGATTCTCTTCAAGAAGGGAATGACAGGTGTGCCTGGGTGGCTCAGTCAAATAAGTATCTGACTTCAGCTCAGGTCATGATCTCACAGTTCATGGGTTTGAGCCCCTCATCAGGCTCTGTGCTGTCAGCTCGGAGCCTGGAACCTGCTTCGGATTCTGTGTCTCCCTCTTTCTCTGCTTTTGCCTTAATTATACTCTGTCTCTGTCCATCTCTCAAAAAATGAAAAAATGTTCAAAAAAGAAAATTTAAAAAAAAAGAAAAACGAGTTTGACTCTTGATTTCAGCTCAGGTTGTGTTCTCATGGTTCATGAGTTCGAACCCCGAGTGGGGCTCTGTGCTGACCGCGTAGAGCCTGCTTGGGATTCTCGCTCTCTCTCCCTCTCTCTCCCTCTCTGCCCCTTCTCATCTCACTCTCTCCCTCTCTCTCTCTCTCTCTCTGCCCCTTCTCAGCTCATTCGTGAGTGTGTGCGCGCGCTCTCTCTCTCTCTCAAAATAAATAAATTAACTTAACAAAAAAAGAGAAAGGTATGGCAATGATCCACTTCCAGGTAGACACCAGCAGTATTAGGTCCGGCCTGTTGCCGGCACCGACATAACAAAATCACCCACGAGAGTGAGAACTCTCTATGTGTGTCACCATCCGTGCCCATGATCACTGTGCCGGGGACAGAAAGGACCCTTCTCTTGGGCTGTGGGTCTGGAACGCAGCCTGCCCCTTGCTCCCAAACCATGCACGTCCATCCCCCACAGTGACTCACTGCACACTCACACCCAGATGGCTGCCTGGGACTTCCGGACTGCTTTACGACAAAACACAAACATTAGGACACGGACCCTCCCGTCTCATGCACGCACGACTGCCAGCTTCTTTGGACCAGGTCTCTCCAAAAGATACACGTCCTCTCTCTCTGGACGGCAGATGTTCACACTGTTTCTGCTAATAAATCCATCAGACCTTAGGTTCTAGAACCTTCTTGGACTGGATTCCTTCACCTCTGCCAGTTCTCTTCATTCCTGCTTTGTGTAAATCCTTCATTCTAATTACCTCCAAACCTTGTGCTGGAGACCTGGTGTCTGCCTCAGAGCCACATGGAGGGTGGGGGTGGGTGAGGGTGAGATGTCAAGTCAGGGGCCCGAGATGTCTCACACTCAGGTTAGACTATCAATTGCAGCACCCCACTAAAGTGTTTCACTGAGAGGAGGTGGGGGCACGGAGCAAACATGTTCTTACTCTTGAACTTTTAATTACAAAATAATTCTAGATTCGCAGGAAGTCACAAAGATAGTGCAGAGGGGTCTCATGTACCCGGTGCCAGTTTTCCTCCAGTTAAACAAGTTTATGAGTGTAATAATTGTGCTGTTGGTCAGTTCTAAATATCCTAACTTCCATTATTCTTTTTCTTTGTCTCTGCACCTAGCCCTGCTCAAGTGCTCTCTCTCTTTCTCTCTCTCAAAAATAAATAAATAAACTTAAAAGAGTGGGGTAGAGGGGAGCACCCTGGGTGATTCAGTCAGTTAAGCGTCCGACTCTGGATTTGGGCTCAGGTCATGAGCTTACAGTTTGTGAGTTCGAGCCCCGAGTGCAGCTCTGCACTGTCAGCAGGGAGCCTGCAAGAGATTCTCTCCTCTCTCTCTGCCCCTCCCCTGCCCGTGCTCTCTCTCTCAATAAATAAATAAATAAATAAATAAACTAAAACAGAAAGATTTCTTCTTTGTCCCATGGTAATATCCAGGTAAAATTTCAAACTGAAAATAGATGGAATTTCTGCAACTTATTTTTTTCTGATATCTAATTTAATTGTATTGTGGAAAGAAAATGCGGTCTATGTTATTCTTCGATATTTTCTGAAATCTGCCTTACAGCAAATGTGCCATGTATACTAGAAGTAAATATATAGTCACTAATTGCTGGGTAAGAGGATGCTTCTTGTATCTTACAGAGTTTCAAAAGGTGTTTAAATAATCTACAACTTTCTATGTTTCAGTCGGTTGGATCTAATACTGACCGTGAGGGAAAATGTCCCAGAATCATTATGGATTTGTCTGATTCTCCATATAATTCAATCAAGTTTTCCCTGTGTATTGTTTGAGGCTGTATTATCATTTCAAGTTTAAAACTGTCATATATTTCTAAAAAATGGTTACTTTCCACATCATGGAGACCGCATCATTATGCCTAATACTTCTCTTTGCCATGGAAAGCGATTGTCCGATGTAAATGTGACAAGGTACTGGCTAGTCTATCTCATCCCCTGAAAGCTTCTGATGTCTCTGTGTCTTTAGATTTGGGGTACGTCTCCAGTATTGTGTACTCAGAAGGACTTTTCTTTTTTCGCCCAATCTCTCAGTGTCTGCCCACTTCCAATGAATGTGCAAACTGATTTTGATGCATTCATTTTTTACTATTCGGTCCTCTCTCACCATTACATTTTAATATTTCCATTCCTGCATCCTTAGATTAATCAGTTTTACTTTTCACTGATACGTAGCAGTGACATCTTCAATTTCTAGGTGTTTAGTAGTCAAAATTTTAACACGTCCACTTGGCTAACTAACCAAGACCTGGAGTTATTCGTTACCTCTCCCCTCCTCCTAAACAATTAGGACTGAGAACACTTCATTCTGATCACCCCCTTTCCCCTGTGAGACTGTGGACTTGCATTTTAATTGCTTCTTCTGGGTGTGAAGCCCAGGATCTGTGGTCGCCAGATCTCCTGATATGTGAAGAAAGCTGGTCTGAGAGACGAGAAGGCGCCATGCAGAGAGAAACCAAGATGGCAGACAGGAAAGTGTCTGGCAGAAATTTCTAGAACAGCTCTGGTTGTTGGAGAATGTGAGTATCTTCCTTGCCCTTCCAGGGGGTAGACCCTTCCTTCCATCCCTCTCAGCAAATATCAAGGGCTTCAGTCTGATTGGACAATTCCAGCCACATAGCTTTTCCCTAACCAATCCTCTGCTCAGAGGGGAGGGACTATACTGAGTAACTGAGGAAGAGGAGAGAGTGGCGCCATTTTCCCCCCAGATGGGCAGGGTCCCTGCAGGGCATAATGGACCTCCACCACGCTCAGACATATGACAACAGCATGCTGTCCTGGAGAGAAAGAGAAATTGCTATCTGCCAGCCCTGAACAACAGACATCCGCCCTTCAAATAAAGGGGGAGTTCACTGGGGGACAGGTACAAGGCACTCATTTGCTTACTTATTCACTTAAATGATATTTAGCCATCCATTCAAATATTAAATATTTGCATTTCATGGGGCGCTCGGGTGCCTCAGTCCATTAAGCATCTGGCTCTTGGTTTCAGCTCAGGTCATGGTCTCAGGGTTTGTGAGTTCGAGCCCCGCATCGGGCTCTGTGCTGACAGATCAGAGCCTGCTTGGGATTCTCTCCCTCTCTCTCTGCCCCTCCCCCACTCACTCTCTTTGTTTCTCAAAAATAAATACATAAAGAGTTTTCTAAAGATATTAAAAAATTAAAAATAAATATTTGCATTTCAGATGTCAGAACTAACGCATAAGGCAATGTGGTCCCGGAAGAATTCAAGTTTGGTGCGGATTCAAGTACCGGATCGAAGTAACTTCCGTAAGCAGGGTAGAAGCAAGGGGCTAATGGAAATGAAGCAAAGGTAGATTGGGGAGACCTTCCCAACGGGTGTAAGGTTTGTATTGGGTGGAGGGTGAACAGACATTATATGGTTGAAAGAGGCAGGACAAAGCGGGTCACGCTCCCGTTGCAGGGAGCAGAGCATAGACAAAGGCTCAGAGCATGAAATGGTTGGAGAATTTCTCTGCCATCTTTTGGCACTTTCCATCCTGTGCTCCAAAGCAATCCCGTTCGAGCCATCCAATCACTGTTATCTGTGTCCTCAAACCACTGTAACCTTGTTCAGTGAGTTTTCGTTCTCGGCCTGCGATCTTCCATTTTATTCGTGAGACAGTTGAGGCCCAGAGAGGTTTAGCCACCTGCTAAATTTTATGAAACGGTTTTGTCTTCTTAGGCAAATGCAGAAGCTCACTGAGGGCTCGGTGCTTGTCTGAATCACACCCCTAAAGAGTTTAGCACAAGACTTTGCGGTTCGGGAGGAATTGATTAATACCAGAATGAATTACGGATTAGTCTGAAGGTAATCTCTTAGCTTATTCCCTAAGAGACACCCGTTGAAGGGAAGCTGATGGTAATAAAGACAAGTCAGTCATTTAAGGGATATTCTCACCTCAGAACTGGGCCAAGTCCTTTTTCATGTGTTTATTTCAATTCTCAGAATGCCTGTATGAAATAGGTTCTATGATGATTATAACAAGTCCCAATAATCATATGTAGCCCCATTTAACAAAGGTAACTGAGGCGTGGTGTTGTCAAATCTCTTGCCCTCTGTCACATAGGGGTTCATGGTGGAATTCAGATGGGACCCAGGGGCTGTCTGCTTCTGAGGCACCTTCTCTCCATGACTTCTTGCAGATGGCTCGCTCAGACACCTGAGAGATGGCTCAGACACAGGAAATGCAATGCACACCCTCATCTCTGCCTCCCAGAGTAACAGCCTGTACGTCCTCCAAGCCCTTTTCTGGAAAGAAGCCGCTCATCTGTTATTCTGGAAATCTGAGCAACTGCAGAGCTGACAGCGCACAGGAGAGATCCAGGCGGCTGGGCTTTCCAGCCATGACCCTTCCCAAGACCAACCAATCAGTGTCACTAGCCTCCACTTAATCTGACTTTCTTTTTTTAAAATTTTTTTTAACATTTATTTATTTTTGAGAGACAGAGACAGTGTGATCAGGGGAGGGTCAGAGAGAGAAGGAGACAGAATCTGAAGCAGACTCCAGGCTCTGAGCTAGTTGACAGCACAGAGTCCGATGCAGGGCTGGAACCCACAAAGTGTGAGATCATGACCTGAGCCGAAGTCGGACACTTAACCGACTGAGCCACCCAGGCGTCCCTAATCTGACTTTCTGATGCTGCTTCTTTCGAAGGGATTTCGAGCAGGACAAGTCACCATCCATGACTTCCACCAATTTCTCTTAAGCAAGGCCATGCTCTAGGTAGTTCCCCAGATGCTAAATATCCAAAGATAGCTCAACATGGCTCCTGCCTTCAAGAAACAAGTCTTGGGGCACCTGGGCAGCTCAGGCGGTTAAGCGTCCAATTTCAGTTAAGATCATGATTTCACGATTCATGGGTTTGAGCCCCACATTGGGCTCTGTGCTGACAGCTCAGAGCCTGGAGCCTGCTTCAGATTCTGTGTCTCCCTCTCTCTCTCTGCCTCTCCCCTGCTTGCACACTGTCTCTCTCTGTCTCTCAACAATAAACAAACATTAAAAAAAAAAAAAGATCCAACAGTCTCGTGATGGAGTCGGCATGTAAATTAAGAACTGCGGTGAACAGCACAGGCACTGCAGACCACGTGTTACACTAAGAACAAGGAGAGTAACAGCGACTAACCGTGGAGGGCTTACCAAGCACCCAGCCCTGTGTTAAGTGCTTTACATTTATCGCCTGACTTAGCTCAGGCTGAGGTAACAGAAGACCACAGACGGGTGACATAAACACAAGCATTTACTTCGCAACGACCTGGAGGCTGCGAAGTCCAAGTTCAAGGAGCCGGCAAATCGCACCAGCTTCCTGGCTTACAGGCAGCTGTCTTCCCATTGCATGTTCCGAGACCTGAGCATAGAGAGGCAGACTTGTGTCCCTTAGAAGGGCACTAACCTCACTCATGAGGGCTACACCCCCATGATTTAATCACCTCCCAAAAGTCCCACCTCCTAATACATTGGGGGTTAGGGTGTCAACAGATGAACTGGGAGGAGGGGGTGTCGCAAGCATTTCGTGTATAGCATTCCCTATTTGCTCTTCATAACATATTTGAAGAAGGTACCCTTGGCATCCACTGTGTACCTTTTACGCATTTTTAGGGCGCCTGGGTGCCTCAGGCGGTTAAGCCTCTGACTCTTGATTTCGGCTCAGGTCATGATCTCACCGTAGTGGGTGACAGCACAGAGCCTGCTTGGGAGTCTCTCTCTCCTCTCTCTGCTCCTCCCCTGCTTGTTCTCTCTCTCCCAAAAATAAACATTAAAAAAGAGAGAGAGAGAGAATGTATACTTTTTCCGCATTTTACACAGGCAGAGAAAGGTTAAGTAATTGCCCAGGGTCACAATAAATGGCGAGATGCAGATAAGAACCGAGGCTATCTGATGCCCACAGCCAGCTCTGTACGGGCACACAGGCACTGAATCCTATGCCCGGGACACTTTGGGAACCGAGAGGACCCAGCACTGCAGCCTTCCAGGGACAGAAGGACCCACGAAGGTGCCAAGGAGCATAAAGATGTCCGATGGAGGGCGCAGTGCATCCGAGTGTCTTGGGATCATACTGCCACAGTCCCTAGCACAGTCTGTGATGGGAAAATACACCTTTCCTGGGAGGCACGGGGATTTCCAGTGTTAAAGGTAAAGCCAACTCCATCACCTGCAGGGCCCACGTCTCAAATTTCTGCACATGTAAAGTGACAAAAAGAATAGTTCCCTCCTCTCAGCGTCCTAGAGAAAACCAAAGCGAGAAAATCCATGTAAGTGCTAACCACCCTGCCGTGCTTGTAGTAAGTGTTCAATACACGTTAGCCTAGGAAAACATAGAAAGCGACTTTCACGGGGAGACCTACCAAGTGAGTTATAGGGTTGAGTGAGACCAACAGAGGAAAGGGGGGAAGAGGTGTAATATTCAAAAGAAAAGCCAGAGCAGCACCTGGGTGGCTCAGTCGGTTAAGCGTCTGACTCTGGCTCAGGTCATGATCTCATGGTTCGTGGGTTTGAGCCCCAGGTCAGTCTCTGTGCTGACAGCTAGCTCAGAGCTGGAGCCTGCTTCGGATGCTGTGTCTCCCTCTCTCTCTGACCCTCCCCTGCTCATGCTGTTTCTCTCTCTCTTTCTCTCAAAAATAAATAATCTTGAAAAAAACAACAACAAAAGAAAAGCCAGTGATGATGTTCAGAGACAAGAGAAAGCAAAGGCTAAACACGGGGTGGAGGCAGCTGGAGAGCAGGAGGAGGAGGAGGGGGGAAGGAGGACGGTTTTCAGGGACGGGTGAGCGAGGTGCGCTCACAAGGTGCCTGGCCAGGCAGCCCAAAGAGAGCACCTTCTATTAAGCCCAGTGGGGTCGCACTATTCTCCTAACATGTTCTGTTGAAGCAGGGAAGGTCGTGAACAGAGTTTTCCAGTGATCCAAGCCAGAGATGGTGGCGGTGTGGACGAAGAGGCAGAAGAAATGGGGGACAAGTGGATGAATCAGGGACGCGTCTAGGGCTGGTAAGTGACGCAGGTCTGGGAAGAGCGAGGGAAGCATCCCCAGGACACCTGGGCTTCGGTTTAGGAAGCAGGCAAGTAGAGGTGTCTAAGGGCATCGCATGGTGTGGAGGTTCTGGGCCCCCGGTGCAGCATCCGGGTGAAGCAATCCACACGGAATGATGGACGCCAGGCTAGAGTTCAGCAGAGGGTCCTGGGCAATTTGGAAGCCATGGCAGATTTACGTCTCTGTTGCTTGTCTCCATATCTCTTCCATTTCCATTTCTTTTCAAGGCAGCTCTGAATCTGTCTAAAAGAGTGCTTCTTCCAGCTTTCTAAGATTTGGTTAATGACACAGAACAAAAATGTAAGGAAACTGTTATTTTTCTGTTGCCTGGGATGCAGATGTGATGGCTGGAACCCCAAGGATCCATCTTTGCCCATGAGGTAGAAGTCAGACTCCGAGGCTTTTGGGGCAGAGGGATGAGTGCTCAAGTCCCAGAAGGCTCTGTGGAGCCACTTCTAGAACTCACTGACCTACAAAAAGGATACCTATCCAAGGGACTGAGAAGTGGCCAGGATGAGATTGCAGAGAACTCAGGGGGCTGATGCCCAAGGAAGGCAGATGAGGCCCAAGTGAATTCCCTGAGACAAAGAGCCCCTCTCTGTTGCGTGTCCCTGGGTAGGGGGATGAGCAAAGAAGGGGACTCAACACAGTCCCCAGGGATGAAAGCCTCAGTCCCCCTCAAAAGCCAAAGACTTCCGTGTCAGGCAGTTCTGACAGTTAGAAAAGTTTTCACTGTATGAAAAAAAAAAGTCTTCCTTCCCGTGATTTCTACCCATAGCCTCCTAAAGACACACGGAATAACATCTACAACCTCAGGTTCAAGTAACGCCTTCCAGATGTCAGAGGACATTCCTGTTCTTCGGCTCTCCCAGATGCAGACTTGTTACTTGCCTCTCAAACATTCCTCGCACCCAGTTCCAGATCCTTCACAGCGTTTGCTACCTTCCTCTAAATGGACATGGTCTCGTAAACATCCCCATGCGGGCACCCGCTAAAGCAGGCTGATGAGTCCGCAGCCCATCACCTCCCTGCACCGGCACCGCGCTCCTACTAATGCGGTCAGAGCGGCCGGGTTTCTCCAGGAGCTGATCACCCCGCAGCCTATATTGAGCTTGAGGCTTTTGTTAAGTCAGCTCATCCATCAAGGACAAACATGTTGACATCTTTTTAAATGACATCCAACCTCTCTGCAGAAGTGGACAGAGAGATTAGATCCCAAAAGGCAGTTCAGAGATGGTCCCTGACAGTGTTGGGTTAGAAATCAATTTTAATCTCCCGCCTATTATGTCAGGGCAAAGCAGCCCCTCGAATACACCAGCCTCATTAGCAAAACAAATGATGCAGCCCCTCAACCCTCCAGAGCATTTCCCGCTGCCTCCTTTCCTCCTGTGACAAAGACAATTGCCATTAGAGTTGCAACAAGTGGGACCCGGCAACACAACAGTGACTGCCCTAAAAACGCCTCCTTCAAAACCACATTCACCCAGAAACTAGAAGAAACTCTAGAATTCTGTCTAGAAAGCTCTTGCAAAGGAATGAAAGCCCGCAGATGTCGTAATTTAAAAATGAGGGCTTCTTTGGCCCCTGCTGTTAGTGGAAACTGGGTTTTGGGGCACACCCTCTCCCTTGGCCTCAATTCCTTTATCTAGAAAAAACCCATCATAGTATCAGCTTCATGAGACCAGGGCATGACGTCAGCACCTGAGCCAATGAGAACCTACCAGGGATGGCAACTATTAGCATACACTGTAAGTAAACCTTCTACACGGGTAGGGGCTTGTCTCCATGGCAACCCTCCAAGCGGATCCCGGTGCCTAGCCCAGTGCACTAGACAGTGCTAAGGCACAGAACTAGGTGCTGCAGGGCAGCACGGATTGAGAGAAAGTCTGATACTGCATGCGTGGCAGAAAGCACACAGGCGCTGGACCTTCTCTGGTTTCTCACCTTGTAACCTCACCTGTTAAATGGGTACCTTCACTAAGGGGGCATCAGACACTGTAACGTTTTACTGAACCTGCTGCACTTGATCTGATGGACTCATAAAGCAACTCTGTTTATTCGCCTGCAAACTGCTGCCAGCCAGAGCTCCTGTTTCCTGCCCCTGGGTGAAATCTTAGAAAGTTCTGAAGCTTTTTCCGACTGGCCAGTATCGGTCAGGAGAATAGTATCAGGTCAGCATACTAAGGCTCCAGATTTCATTCAGCTGAAGCGTCTCCCCTCCTCCCCAGTGGGGGCCTGTTTTAGACCCTGATGCCAGGGGCACCTGGGTGGCTCAGTCAGTTAAGTGTCCGACTTTGGCTCAGGTCATGATCTCACAGGTCACGGGCTTGAGCCCCCCATCGGGCTCTGTGCTGACAGCTCAGAGCCTGGAGCCTGCTTCGGATTCTGTGTCTCCCTCTCTCTCTCTGCCCCTCCCCAATTTGTGCTCTGTCTCAAAAATAAATAAACATTAAAAAAGAAAAAAGAAAGAGTGAAAAGGCTGACGCCGGCTCTAGAGAAGCGGCTGGAGCACCCGAGCGTCCATCCCTTCCAGCCCCTCCCCCACCTCTGCCGCTTGCTGCCCAGGACAATGATGAGTGAGCCCAGAAATGTCCAGTGTATGTCACTCGCCCAGACATGGTTACTGAGGAGAGTGATTTCTTCTCTCAGTGTCTTAGTTTGCACAATCAGGGATGTGGTCTCCCTACTTCTGACCCCTCTGGTGTCCAGTGGATAGAAGGATCTAGAACAGCCAGAGAGTCGGGTCCGGTTGTGGTATGGCATTGGTTCTCTGCAGGGGGAGGGTGCTCAGAGCTGACTCCTGCCTTGCGGGGCAGGTGAGTGGGTTTCCTTAGAGTAGTTCCCACTGGGGACTTCAGCACCCTCCTCAGAGGTGAGGCATTGTCTGCCGACAGGTTCCGGTGTAAGGATGCAGGTTCCATCCGGCCCTCACCATGGGGCCATGGGGCCGTCTCAGGCGCACCTCCGTGGTGGAAATGCGCCCAGTGGCTGGGGGGGGGGGGGGGGGCGTTCCCCCGCCGGCCGCAGGTCTGATCCAGCCTTCCCCTTTACTTAAAGGGGAAGGCGCCGGCTTCTCCTGAAAGGGTGCGCATTAAGGAGGGACAACTCCTGCGGTGCCCAATCGGGGGAGGCCAGCCGATACCTCTGACCTTTCTAGAGGTGGGCCTAGTCACGCCCCACGTGGGGCGTCCTGGGCCCACTCTGATTGGTCAGTGCTCTGGATGGTGTGATTGGCTCCCACGACTGCCAATATTAATGGGGGTAGGGATTGGATCACCGTATTTCCTGCAACTCCCCCTCCCAAAGACATAAAAGGCCCTGCCCTGCCTTTATTCGGAGCTCTCTCCACTTGGCCAGCGGGTTGGGTGGAGACTGTGAGCCCAAGCTTAAGCTTGTAATAAAGTCCCTTTGCTTTTGCAGACATGACTCAGTCTCCCTAGCAGTCTCTGGTGCTTGTTTTGGGGCGTTTTGGGGTGATCTTAAAAACTTGGGCACAACACCGGCTCTCCCCCCTGAGCTTCTGGCTGTCACTTCTCTGATTCTCCCTGTAAGGACTGCTTTGTCCTTCCAGCCAGGATCCCTTCAATCCAGCTCCAGGCCACATCCCACATCAGGGTCTCTAGATGTCTCTAGAATACACAGCTCACACCCATCTCTGCCCTGACTTCTAGAAAGGTGCCGTGGGGGCAGCGCCGGCCACAGCGTGGCACCTTCGGCTCTGTGCGGGTGGGGGTGACACACTGGTCCTTGTGTGTCGCAGTGTGAGGGACAGGGGGTGGGCAGGCTCTTCCAGAGTGAAACACCTCCCTCTGCTACCTCGAGGAGGAGATGGGGAAAAAAAAACATGGGATTCCAGTAGTTTCTCTCAATGGAAAACATTGACCCCCCCCACCGGTGACATCCTGGGAAGGCATTGTTGGGCCAAGCGTCTTCACCGCCCCGAAGCCTCCCTGCTTAGATGGCCCAGCGCCTCACTTCAGGAATTGAAGGCATTTTACAAACTGTAAATCATGCTGCATAGAGTAATTATCACAGCAGCTAACATTTCCTGCAGGGGTCAAGTGCCAGGCACCCTGCCATGAGTTTTATATCTGTTACTAAATCCCTGAGAAAAGCCCTGGGACCGGGGGCCATCGTTAGCTCCGTTCTACAAGGTCCGAGCAAAGAGTCCCACCCCCGAGTGCTCGTTGGCCCAGAGCTGCTTTTCCGAGGCTTCTCCATGGCTCCGATTCAGTCCTGAGGAACCACGAACCACAAGTCTGGTGTTGAAGGCCACGTTTACATCTTACTGAAATAACTTCCACACATTGCCCCAAATTCCCCATGACATTTAGAATCCCTCCATCCTGCCCACTCACCTCTCAGGGATCTAGAGTGTGTCTCTGCTCTTCTGTGTCCAGAACACTGGGAGTCAAGATAATCGAAAACACTGAAAATGCGATAATACCTCACCTGGATCGAGCATTTACAATACAGCAGGTGCTTTACTAACATCTTTATGTATAGTATGTCATTTAACGTTCATGACAACCCAGAGAGGTATGTTTTGGTGTCAACCCCCTTTTTGCACATTAAAAAACAACAACAACAACAACCAAGGCTCAGAGTGGTTCAGTAACTTGCCCAAAGTCACACAGTGCATAGTGGCAGACTCAGGAAATGAACTGGGGTCTTCCAGATTTCAAGGCTTGTGCTCTTAATAAGCACGCAGTGTCAGTACAAATGTCAGGGTGTCTAACGATGTTTAGAATAACTCAAGGGGCTGCTTGCCCCACTGGGTGCGGCTTGACAAGGGGAACAAGAAAGTGACGGGGGAAGCGACAGACAGCAGCCACACTGACTGTGACCAGGAAGACGGGGAGCCAAGGACACAGAGGCTGCATCAGCTAGACCCCCAGCCCAAAGGGCTCGGCTGAAGCGAAGACATCTTCCTGCCAGCCGTGGCTCACGCCCGGACCCTGGGTGCCAGAAATTAACTAATAGAATTACAGGACACAGGTTTTGAAGTCACCAGCTGCTTTTTTTGTTTGTTTGTTTTTGGGGGGGGGGGTGGCTTCAGTGAGTGAAGGGCAGAAAAAGATAAAATCCCAGGAAGGGCAGAGAGAGAGAGAGAGAGAGAGAGAGAGAGGCAGGGCACACTCAAAGCAGGACTAGAGCTCACCTTAAGCAGAGCTCATGCTCATACGATGTGGGACTCGAACTTAGGAACGGTAAGATCATGAACTGAGCCAAAGTCAGAAGCTTAACAACTGAGTCACACAGAGTCCCCTCCCTCCTTTTTTTTTGAGAGGGAGAGGGAGGCACAAGTGAGTGAGGGGCAGAGAGGGAGAGAGAGAATGAAGTCACCAGCTGCCTTGCTTCGGACAAGCCACTTAATCCCCTTTGACTCTAGTTTCCTTGTCTGCAAAACGCTGGGGCAAGAATGTCTCCGCACTGTTTCAAGAAATAAATGGATAACGAAGGTCAGGAAGCTGTCACACGTTTGCTTTCCGTCTCTCCCCCTGGTATTAAGTGTGCGGCTGCTCTCACCGGATTCCCACTCACCCAAGCAGGCCCTGCGGTCTACATGGATGTGCTCATCAGCTCAGAACTTGCCAGACGAAAGGGACAGAGGAACAGTGAAACATGGAAGAGCCGCCCCCAAGAACACATCGGTCCTGTTAAATGACTCTCATGTCCCTCCCTGGAGCACAAAACACCGAGGTGACAATCCTACTTCCCGGAAAAGCTGTTTCAGAGGCTTCCGGTCATGAACTCACACCCATCATTTCGGAAGGTTGCTTGGCGTCTGCTCTCCCCAGCCCTCCCCCTGCCTGCCGGGGGCCTTCATGCCTTCAGCATCACAGACGACAAGAGAGCCTGGTCAGCCCCACCCCCCGGGTTCCCATCACCTCTGCATCCCCCGATGAAGGCCCATTCATCTTTGTTAAGTCCTGCTCATTTGGAAGGTGTTCCTAGGACACGAATGTGTGGGGAAGTAACGTGAGACAGGGAGGGGGGAAAAGCCAGTGAAAGATGGAGTCGTGAGCAGGTGACCTCTGAGGGCCCCCTGGATTCAATACAACCATGACCTTCCAAGCCGTCCTATGGAACCTTCCTTAGAATCAGTCTATCAAGGGATATTTATCTACCAAAGCAGGGGATGTATCTCCTGACCCTGTTTCTCATCAGTGAAAGATTCTCTGGAGGTGTCAAATTCCTGGTATCTCTGGGCTGCCCCACAGTCCGGCAAGTCCCCAGGGTCCAGGAAAAAGCCTCTGGGGGAGAGAAGGGGCTGAGAGCAACAGCTGTGGGTTCCTGAGGGGGAGGGGAGATCACCATCACACCCAGTAACCTCGGGGCAGAGCCCGAGGGACACGAGACACCATGTCACGTCTTCCACTTCCCGAACTGGGTGGCTCGTTCTTGGAAGAGTTCATCCGAAAGCGATGCTGGAGATGTATTAGTTTGTATGAGTTTCCTGCTCTAACAACAGTAAAAAGCAGTTGCAAACCATTGAAATTTATTCTCTCACAGTTCTGGAGACCACAAGTTTAAATCCCACCCACCCCCGGTGTGGGGGGGGGGCAGCAGAACCACTTTCTCTCTGATGGTTCCATAGAAGAATATGTTTCTCTTCTCCCAGCCCCCGGCACCCCCAGGCAGGCGATCCTTGGCTCATGGCCGGATCTCTCCTACGTCGACCTCTGTAAAGACACTTTGTCATTGGATTTAGTGCCACCCGGCTAATCGAGGTGATCTCATCTCGAGGTCCTTAATTTAATTACATCTGCCAAGATTCTTCTACAAAAGGTAACGATTCCCATTGAGTAAAATCAGCTGACATTTATCAAAAGCCTCCTGTGATGTAGACTATTCAGGCTTTACCCAAAGTACCTCAATTAATCCTCAAATCACACCTATCAGATAGACACAGTTATTATACCCATTAGCAAACATCCAAGTCCTAGCTTACAAGCCACTGGCCTCTAGCTATGACTTGTGCTCCTCAGAACGAACACAGCCAAGTGTTTTTATGAATCTCTGATACTATTTGCACAAGGTGGAAGGATACATTGAAAGATACTATTTGAACAGCGGATCCCCTGTTTTCATCCTGCACGGGACCTGCACATTATGTAACCAATACTACCAGCAGATGCGGATATAAATTCCAGATCCACATGGACAAAGGGTTCCTCTTTCAAGCCGTGTGACTCAGTTCCCTCCTGACGCAATGTTCCCCTTTCAGCACATATATTCATGCAGATGCCGGACGGGAATACAGTGGAGACGCTAGAGAAATAATTTACTTCTCAAGCACAGAGTTGGAGTAAGCCAACACCCGGGGACCATCTGCATCATTCAGAGTAATGATGGCGTCTCAGATTACAGCAAACTGCCTCAAGTGACCCATCCTTTAAGGCCATGGATTCTAACCGGGGGTAGAGGGTGGGGGTGAATCAAACAAGAGTCACTTGGCTCAGAGTTTTTTCAATATAAATGTGCCCAGGCTCTCCTCAAAACATTGAATCCAAATCTTTCAGGGTATGACAGGTGTGTGAGTCCTTGGAAATTCTCTCTTGATGATTTTTAAAGACCCCCTGATTAAGGACCACGCCCCAGCCAAAGGCCGTGTGGCTTCCATCTGTGTAGACGCCATGTAAAAGGAGCACAGCCCTTTGTTAAATGTGAGGAGAATACTGGCGTTGAAACTAGGTTGTCATTGCTCAGGCCCCAGACCTTTTGTCTCTCCAGAGAGTTGAAACGAGGCTTACCCTGGCTTACCTCTCACGTCTCAAATATACCAAACTGCTCAACAGAACAGAAGATGACCCAGAAACTTAAAAAGAAGACAGAACCAAGGACAGAGTGGATTTCATCAACAATCTCCCCGCCACCTCACTGTCACAAAAAGTCAGAGGAAACCTCTCTTCATCATGCGACAGAACTTTTCCTCTTCTCTGGTTTCTTCATTAGAATAATGAATTAACAGAATCACGTTGTACAGATTACGAGACTCCTAAAGGGTCCCCAGAGACATCTTTTTGTTTTTAGTTTACTTATTTATTTTGAGAAAGAGAGCACAAGCAGGGAAGGGGCAGAGAGAGATGGAGAGAGAGGAAGAGGGACAGGGAGAGAGAGAAAGAGAGAGAGAGAGAATTCCAAGCAGAATGAGCTGTCCGTCAGAGCCCCATGCGGGGCCTGAACTCATGAATTTCCAGACCATGACCTGAGCTGAATCCAGATGCTTAACTGACTGAGCCCCCCAGGCAACCTCCCCACCCCGCTCCCACCCAGAGACGTCTTAATATCAGAGAACCAAATAAAATATGTGGAGGTCAAGGTTAGCCAGCTTTGTTGCCCTAAAACTGCATCATTTCACCCAACTCCTATGTCCTTCTACTGCCCCAGAGGAGCAGCCAGTGTCCTAAAGTTCTGTCTCCTTCCACAAAAAATGCAAACAATGTTTTAACACCAAGAGCCACCGGCTGTGCTTTTTTTTTTTTAATGTGATTTGAAACAGTGCTGTTCCAAATTACATGAGTCATCTCTACATTTAGAAGTCAGCCCTTAACACTCGTTGCGTAGCCTGAATGGTAAATAACATTTCCCAGTTTTCATGCGGGAATCACTGCCAGGAACCTCTTACATGGGTGCCTCGGAGGATCACGTGGGTGACTCAGTCAGTTAAGCGTCCGACTCTTGGTTTTGGCTCAGGTCATGATCTCATGACTGTGCTGACAGTGTGGACCCCGCTTGGGATTCTCTCTCTCTCTCAAAAATAAATAAGTAAACTTAAAAAAAAGTGAGTGCCTCCTAGTCCCTAAGAAGTGAGCACAGAACTGCTTGTTCCGTTGGCAGATGCACTGAGCGTCTGTCTGCCTGCAGCAAAACAATCAAGGGTTTTCCCAATCCTGTGCAAAAACGGAAAGTTCCCCTGGACCACACGGAGTATGGCTCTCAACCTAGAGGGTGCTATGGACTGGATGTCTGTGTCCCCGCCCCCAGAACGTAAACATTAAAGCCTTAACCCCTCCCTTGGGGCTCTGGGTGGCTCAACCTTGATTCAGGTCATGATCTCACGGTTCGTGAGTTCAAGCCCCATGTCAGACTGTACTGACAGCTAGGAGCCTGGAGCTGCTTCGGATTCTGTGTCTCCCTCTCTCTCTGCCCCGCTCCTGCTTGCACTCTGTTTCTCTCTGTCTCTCTCAAAAATAAATAAATAAATAAAAAGCTTGAACCCCCAGTAGAAGGGTATTAGGGGGCAGGGCCTCTGGGAGTGATTGAGTCTAGACAAGGTCATGGAGGTGGTGCCACCACAGTGGGATTGGGGCCTCTAAAAGGAGAGGAAAGGACACCAGAGCTCCCTCTCTCTCTACCAGGTGAGGTCACAGCGGGGAGGCAGCTGTCTGCCAACCAGGAAGAGGAAACCAGGAACCTAGTGGGCCAGCGCCCTGATCTTGGACTCCAGCCTCCAGAAGGTGAACAGTAAATGCCTGTAGTCTGAGCCTCCCCCTCCCCCACCCCATCCCTGGCTGGCCAAGCTGACCTTGCACGCGTACCTACACACTCACAACCACACATGGTAACTAGTCTTTTCAAAGAAAAGGTTTCCTTTCCTTTTTGGCGACTTCGTCTGTTTCACCCCACGCTACCAAAAACACAAAAACAAAAACAAAACCAAGGTTGAAGAATTTCCTCATGTCTCAAGGGTTTGCTTTGGTGCCCCGAGAACGTGGCTGGTGTCTCAGGGTACAGTGATGAGCCTTAGCGTGACAGCGGTTTCTTCTGGTTTATTATAAACCCCAGCGGGGCCAACCAGGGTGCCAAGGGGCTATCCCGCCCGTAACGTCAGTCCCCTGAGCCTCCCCCGTTAGGCCTATTGGACTACAATGCTGCAGCCCCTCCCTGGGGTTACCAGTCCCTAAAATCCTACTGCTGCCCAAAGTCCTACCCTGACTTCAAGATTACTGGCATAAATGTGGCTCATCCGGCCAAATAAGGACCCCGCTCAGATCAGGAGCTCCGCTACACAGGGTTGTTGTAGCTTCAAAATGCATATCACATCCCGCTTCATGCCATTTTACTGCCTCGTGGACAAATTCACCAAGGTGAATGACAGCACATTGTTCCCACAAAGGTCCGTAAGGTGAGGTCCTAACATATGATCAGTGACGTGATATAATCCAACATCCAATATCATCAATATCATTCCCGTACCTGACTCTCCCCAAGTCAGAGACTGACTGGCCACCACCGGCAGACCCCACGCACCCCAGGTTCTAGAAGAAACCTCGGCCAGAGGCACAGGGAGGGACTCTGCAGGCACTCAAGTTGCCTTCCTGGCCAGTACCTCAAGAAATGCTCCCCCGCTTCAGTTTCTATGTCTTTCTTCTAAGCGGTCCAATAACTCCCCTTTTCAAGGATGAGCCAGCCTTGTTCTTTCCTGTTTGGCCAACCTCCTACTCTGGTCCTAAGTAGGAGCAGAACCCTTTCCTGAAACTGAAAGTACTGAGTAAGTGAAAAATCAATAAATAGGCAAACGAGCACACCATGTGACATGATACTTGACTGACGTGATGTGGTGTGATGTGGGTGAGATTCAACATGGTCCCTGCTTAGACCACTTATAATTCTTGCTGACTTCCCTTCTTTGTTCTAGCCACTTATTTGGAACACCCTCAAATTACAGCCCACACCACGTATGTGTCTAGTGTCACACAACATATCCCATGACGTTCTCTCTGTGAAACTAATTTTCTCCCTGCAACTCTTGATGGACGTAGTTCTGTCTACTGTGAGCCTTGGCTGATGAAGAAACCTGATTCTACGGGCGACACCAAGTCATGGTCCCCGTCTAGAGTTAGGTTAAGGTTAGTCAAGGCAGTTACCCGGGACCAAGCTATAAAAGGGAATTTCTTTTTTTTTTATGCTTATTTATTTTTGAGTGAGAGAGAGAATGCAAGCGAGGGAGGCGCAGAGTCAGAGGGGAACAAAGGATCCGAAGCCGGCTCTGTGCTGACAGCAGCGAGCCCGATATGGGTTTCGAACTCATGAACTGTGAGATCATGACTTGAGCCGAAGTCTGATGCGCAACCGACTGAGCCATCCAGGCGCCTGAAAAGGGAATTTCTTACATAACATGGCAGAGGAGAAGGTTAAAAAAAAAAAAAAAAGACAGAGAAGCAGAAATAACTCAGGGTAGGAAGCCAGAAACAGATGCCACATGGGCTTCCAAACTACATGGGACCAGAAGCAAGATTTGAAAGCCAGAGTCTTGAGCCATGGATATGGGAGCAAGTTAACAGGGTGACAATGAGCCACAAGAACACTGCTGCCCATGGCCTTCTCGTGCCAGCACTTACTATGGTAAGATGTCATCATTAAAAGGGCCAAACACAAACGCTTGTGCCTCAGAGTCTGACTCGCCTGGCAGTCGGTGAGGCGGCCTGGTCTTGGCACATGATGGCTTTCTGCCTCCCACTGTCTAACACGTGCACACACACGCACACACACACGTGTGGTGTCCTCCCTCCGATGGACAGAACTCCGAAGGGTCTTGGTTTCATACATCGTCTGTCTGCACTCCTCACCGAGGCAAACCTCCAGAGAAATCTCTCCAGCCTTTATCCAACAACCTGACAGTAGTCCCAAATCCGGCCCGGCTTTCTCCAACCTCTCGGAGCTGTTCGAGCCCTATCCACATTCACCACTGAAGCGTCAGCACCACCCTTACGGCAGCCCTGTCCCCTGGTGCCTGTCCCTCCATCATCAACCTTAAATATGCCAACGGCGCTCTCAGCTCTGAACGTGAATTAACGCAAGAGGCAGGCTGCCCCGGAGACTGGAGCATTCGCGCTGTAACTCGACCTGGGGACTCAGTGTCTCAACGGTGCTGACCCCACTAGCAGGGGGAGGCCTCGGGGCAAATCAGAAAGAAAAAAAAAGAGATTGCCCTTTTATATGTCTGTTGTACCAACCTGATGCAGATTTATACAGATGGACGGTAAAAACTTTCCTAAATAATGATCTTTTGGGGGTCACACATCACTTAAAAAAATGAACAAAAACAGATAAAAACAGTATCAGCAAAGAAGAGTGATTATCAAGCTACCCACTGTCTGGACACCTAGGTCGCTCAGTCGATTAAGCATCTGAGTCTTGATTTCGGCTCAGATCATGATCTCAAGATTTTGAGATCTAGCCCTGCGTCACCTCACTCCACTCAGGGTGGAGCCTGCTTGGGATTCTCTCTCTCTCCCTTTCTCCCAGCCCCTCCCCCTCCCTAAGTAAAATAACTTTTAAAAAATGTTGGGGCACCTGGGTCGCTCAATCAGTTGAGCATCCAACTTCAGCTCAGGTCACGATCTCACAGTTTGTGAGTTCGGGCCCCTCATCAGGCTCTGTGCTGACAGCTTAGAGCCTGGAGCCTGCTTCAGATTCTGTGTCTCCCTCTCTGTCTCTGCCCCTTCCCCACTGGCACTCTGTCTCTCTCTCTCTCTCTCAAAAATGAATAAATATTTAAAAAGAAGAAGAAGAAGAAGAAGAAGAAAAGTGTTACTCTCTGTTATAGGAGACTGAGGGACAATTGGGGTATGGAAGGTAGTGACTGCAATACACCAACCTGGACCCCTGGCTCTCTAACGTTCTGAAAAATCACACAAGTAACTTTTACTCTTCTGCTTTTACAGGCAAGGAAACCAGGCTAGGAGAAGTTAAGCAGCCTTCCCCGGATTGCACAGTCACTAAGTGGCCAGACAGGAGTTTGAACCCGTGACTAGCGTGGGAGCCAGAGTAATGGCCCCAAAGATGTTCACATCCCGGTGCCTTCAGCCCGAGTTACGTTACCGTGGTGAAAGGAAATGAAGGAAGCAGGTGGAAGTCCGGGTGCTAATCAGCTCCCCAGGAGAGAGAGGCATCTCCCTGAAAACCCATGTGGACCCTCCGTGATCACAGGGCCCTTAGAAGTCGAAGAGGGGAGGCAGGGAGGTAGAAGGGTCAGTGTCGGAGTGACGTGATGTGAGAAAGCCTCCCCAGGCCATTGCTGGGTCTGGATGTGGGGGCAGGAAACACACACCGAGGAAGGAGGGCCGTCTCTGAAATCTGGAAAAGGCCGGAAAACGCTCCCTAGAACCTCCAGAAGGACCACAGCCCCCTCCTGACACTTTGATGTAAGACCCATTCCGGACCTCTGACCTCCAGAATGTTAAAATAATAAATTCGTGTTGTTTTAAGCTATTAAGTTTGGGGTGATTTGTTACAGTAGCCGTAGGACGCTAATAGAATCATCGAGGCCCTGAGTCGCGTTGTGTTCATTATGATCACTGTTCATCTCTTTGACTTTGTAACAAATCACCACAAACTCGGCGGCTTAAAAACTGCACGGATTCATCAGCTCTGCTTCTCAGTTCAGAAGTCTGGGCACGGCCTGGGTAGGTCCTCGGCCCAGGATCTTACAAGGCCAAAGTCAAGGTGTTGGATGGCTGTGTCACTTTCTGGAGGCCCTGGGGGGAGAATCTGCTATCCAGTTCATTCGGGTTGTTGGTGAATTCAGCTCCTAGCAGTTGTAGGGCTGAGCTCCTCATTCCCTTACTGCCAGTGGGGATCCCTCTCAGCTCCGAGAGCCTGCCTGCATTTCTTGCCATGAGACCCCTCTTTCATCCAAAGCAGCAACAGAGAAGTTGCGTTGCGTGGAATTCCTCTCACTTCAGAAAGGGCTCGGACCCTTTAAGGGGCTCGCCTGGTTAGGTCTGGCCCACCCAGATAACCTCCCTTCTGATTCACTTCAAGTCAACCGCTCAGGAGTCTGAATTACATCTGCAAAATGTCTTTTGCCATAAAAAGTAACACGATTGTGGGAGTGACATCTCATCACACTCAGGTCCCGTCCACACTTCTGAGGAGGTAATGATGCACCAGAGAGTGGGAATCATGGAGGGCCACCTTGGAATTCTGCCTTCAACAATGACATTAGCGTAGAGCAATAGCTTTGACACTCCACTTCACCCTCCTACCTACCATAGTAAGTAAGGTCTATTGCCTTTCTTAGGAGAACGACACACAAAAAAAAGTAGAAAGTAAAAAAATAAACACCCAAACTCAAACCAGCCTTCCCTGCCGACCAGTCCCATTTCCCACCAAACCTCCCTCTGAGTTTTTTTTTTTTTAATCTCTTTTCACAGCATTATGCAAGCACCCAGCTGGAAACCTAATAATGCTAAGAGTTAAATTTACGGAGCACCAGGCACTGACCTAAGAAGCATGCTTCCCCACAAATCTTTGAGGTAGGTATTAACAACACTCCAATATTACAGATGAGCAAACCAAGGGGTGAAGAGGTTAAGCAACACAATGGCTCTAGACGATGGGGCAGGACCAGGATCTTAACTCCAGAGCCAAGCGCATAACCCCCTGCTGGTCTCTGAGCTGTACCCAAGGTCCCCACATAGAAAGAAGCGCCAGAAGGTGCTCATATTTGTGGGTCAGCTGTTGACTTCGCTAACTAGAGCAATTTCTCCGATGTGGATATTTTTTCCTCTTTACAGAACAAACGGGTTCACAGAACGTTCTGGCAAGCCCGGGGAGTTGGGGGAAGTTTTGTCACACTCAGCCATTTCTCCAAAAAAGCCAATGATCAGAGATGCCTCCCCCCCACCTCCCACCTAGTAAGTTTGCAGGCAGCAAGAGTACAGGGAGATCTGGTCGCCCACTCCCAGCAAGCCACAAGCCCTACCACGAGGGCAAAGAGGACCCAGAAGAATCAGGATTCTGCCCACAAGTAACATCTGTGTCTTACCCACTCGCGGAAGGTGGGGGCCACGTGCTTGCCCCACAAGCTGTGATCTCATCTTCTTTCTTTGGACCCCTAGTGTACATAATCCATGTGGAATATGTTTCTAAATCTTATTTTTTAATGTTTATTTATTTTGAGAGACAAGAGAAAGCATGCGAGTGGGGAGGGGCAGAGAGAGAGGGAGACACGAGCCTCCCAAGCAGGCTCCGCACGGTCAGTGCAGAGCCCGACGCGGGGTTTGATCCTACAACTGCAAGACCACGACCTGAGCCAATATCAGAGTCGGACGCTTAACCGACTGCACCCCCCCAGGCGCCCTGAATATATCCATAAATTAATCTTGAGCTGTGCAGAGCCAAGCCCAGAACCCTAGAGCTGGTAAACCACTGCCTTGTTAATTTCCCACCTACCAAGGTCTGGGGTAGAAGCTTCTGGAGGCCAGAAGCTGTGTCCTATTATTCCTTCCATCTTCTTCAGTATCGACCATAATAGTGGCTCAATAAAGAGTTCTGTTGTTGGTAGGTTGGTATTCTTCTGAAGGGCCACAGACCCTCCAGTGCTGAATGCCCCAGTTTTGGTGATTATAGTAACATCTATGCAGACAGAACCGTCAGATGTGGGGTCCCAGAGCCATAGAACCTAAGCTTCTCCTCTCTCACTGCCCCTTCTTGGACACCAGCCTTGAGGGTATCTCTGTCTCCTGAGAGCCAGTAAGTTCTCTTTGTGATTCTGATTCTACAACTAATAATTATTCTACCTCAGCAGATCCCATGTAGGGGACAAGGACCCAAAGGGGTCCGTGGGATTCTTCCAGAAAACTTTTCCAAGCTGTGCCTGATTTCCAGTACAGCCCAGTTTGGGAAATTGACACAGATAAGGTCACAATTCGTAAAAAGTTCTAAGTGATTCCGAGCTGTTCTCCGCACACCTTCCCCCAACCCCACGCTCACGCAGAGCCAACCCCACACTGCCAGGCAGGTTCACTACTCCAGAATCACGCTGGGGACCTTTACTAACCAACCAGGAGAACGTCTGGCCTCGTTCTCGCAAAGGTCACAATGGAAATTAGTCCCAGCTGTATCAATCTGCACAAACAGCCTGAAGGCAAACAACTGAACTTGCTTGGTTTTAAATGACTTTTGAAAATGAACTTAGGAGCCAGCCTTACAAATTCATCCAATTGCTATGTTTTAAAAAGTCTTTTTGTCCCATTAACTGAATGGATCTGTTTTGAAGAAATCGTCTCTTTCAGAAGCATCTACATTTTCAGAGCTCAGCTAATACACCGTATAACTTTCCCATCCCCTCTGAGCCACAGACATGGAACGTTTTTAAGATTTCTCAGATGTAACTTGCTAATCAAACTGGATGTGTTTGTCCCTCCGGTGCTTTCTGGTGGCAGAGGCTGCTGGTTGCTTCCCAGGATCTCTTCTCTCCTTCTTCCTCCCTAAGAACCTAAGTCTTCATTGCATTATCTGGAATGCACACGTGATTTCTGGAGCCATGGCTGTGACATGGGAACATGAGGAATGGGTCACATACAAGAAATGGAAGAAGGAGTCTGGAGCCTAATAATGTGGAGAAGCTGCCACTCTAGCCCCAGACTACCATATCCAGACCGCCTTTACTCGACTAGAAAGAAAGAATATTCTAGTTTGCTTAAGCCCCTTTAATGCTGGATTCTTTCGTTACAGCCGCCAGTTCTGATCTTAACCGGTACGGATGACAGCTTCAAAAGTGCCTTCCAGCTTAGATGTTCTAAAATTCCAGTGTGCTCTTCCTTAGTTAATCCTTGGCTTATCATCAACTATCAGGAAAAATTAAGCTCCGAGAGGTTAAGTGCCTTGGTCAAGATACGGTAAGAACAGAACCTGGGTCATCTTGGGTAAGTAGGTCTTGTGTTTGCTGATGGCACTGGGAATAAGAAGCTTCAAATGTCACTCCACAGACACATCACCACTCATCTTGACACTAAATCCCCTTATGTTTTTTGCATTCTGTTTCTTAGACAAGTACCGCTTTCTAAAAGCTGAATTATCGCAGCATATCATGAAGTTGATAGCACTCCATGGTATTCCCATCCATCATTCTTTTTCTTGCAAACTGGGGTGCATTGATTGCCCAGTCTACAGGACTGTGACAATCAATAACTTTTTTCAGGGAAATTGTGTGTGTGAAACTAAAGAAATTAGCTTATTTTGTTAGTGCCAAGAAACAAGATGTCAATCAAACTCCCCAGGTGTCAATACAAGAGAAATCTAAGTCACAACTGCCAAAGTCATCCTGAGAGATGGCCAGTGCTCTCATAAGCATGGAGGGTATGTGAAACCCAGAATCCCTGTCATACCGAGACACCCACCCCTCACTGCCCTGTGGGACAAGATGGAGGGCATCCATTCCACCTAAGGGCTCTACCTCACCACCACGATACTCAATTTCATATTCCACGTTCTGAGGACCACTGCTGGGGAATAAATTACCCCCCAACTTCGCAGTGTAAAACAGCTGATCTATTTTGCTCCCAATTCTGTGGATCAGGAATTTGGGAAAGGCTCACCTGGAAATTTCAGGCCTAGGATCTCTCCTGTGGTTGCAGTCTGATGCCGACAGGGGCTGAATGCACACAAAGGCTTGATTAGGTGGGACATTCAAGATGGCGAACGCATGTGACTGATGACTGGTGCCAACTGGCGCTTGGATCTGTTGACCTAGACACTTGCACGTGGCCTGGCCAGCATGAGTGCCTCAGTGTCACCAGACTTCTTTTGTTTAATTATTTTTAATGTTTATTTATTTTTGAAAGAGAGAAAGGGAGAAAGAGAGTGTGAGCAAGGGAGAGGCAGAGAGAGAGAGGGGACACAGAACCTGAAGCAGGCTCCAGGCTCAGCTGTCAGCACAGAACCCTGATGCGAGGCTCGAACCCACGAACCGTGAGATCATGACCTGAGCTGAAATCAGACCCTTAACCTACTGGGCCACCCAGGTTCCCCGTGTAGTCAGACTTCTTATGTGACAGATGGCTCTCCTCAGAGAACAAGACAGAGGATTCTTGGTCTGTTATGAGCTAGCCTCGGAGGGGATACACCACTGTTTCCCCTCCATTCTCTTGGTGGAAGGAGTGATCTGGTTGAGTCAGCCCCTCCAGACTCAAGGTGAGGAGACTTAGAATCCATTTCTCAATAGGATGAGTGCCAAAAATTTGCAGTCTTTTTTGGACATGGCTTTGCATAATCAGGGCTGGTGGGGGAGGCAGGAGTGGATTACAAAGAAGAGAAATAAGGAAACGGACTTTCAAAAAGTATCTGATTCAGGGACACTTCAATTTTGGCTCAGGTCCTGATCTCACCATTCATGGGTTTGAGCCCCGTGTCAGGCTCTGTGTGGACAGCACGGAACCTTCTCAGGATTCTCTCTCTCCTTTTCTCTCTGCCCCTCCCCTACATGTGCTCTCTTTCTCTCTCAAAATAAATAAACTAAAAAAAAAAAAAGTGTCCACTTCAACTGAATGCTTTGGTTTCTCACTATGCTCTTGTGTTCTTCCAAACTGCCTTTTCCTTTCCCCTCAACCTCCGAGAATTTCCTCTGCGGTCTCCAGTCCTGCCGGTCCCATCCTACGATGCCTCGGTGGCCTGTTGTGCTTCCTCTACGTCCCAATACTCACATCCCTCGTCTTCTCTCTGAGGAGCATGGTCCCAGGCCCATGACTCAGCTCCAGGGGGAGAGTGATCGCCTTTAGACAGGCCATCGTGTTGTTGGGAAGAGACAACGGGGCTGGACTCTGCCTGTCTGTCAAATACACTCTGAACCTTTTTATACTTTCATCGCTCATTCATTCAGGCAGCACTTATTGAATCCCCGTTACGTGTGGGCACGCCGGGGGCATGGACATACGCCAGAAAGACAGGGTCCCTGTTCCCGTGGAGTTTACGACCTTATCCAACTAGCTACTTCCCAAAGGCGCAGCGGAACAAGCTGAAAAACATGCTGTTCCAAAATCAGATGCAGCAAAACAAAATGAAGAGGAAAGTTGGAGTTATTTGGGGATCGTCCTGGAATGCGTCCCTTTTGAAGTTAACAAGGGGGTGAGTGCCTAAACCCCCACCTTCCTACGATGTCTATAGACCTGGGGCGAATCACACTGCGGATAAGTTAGGGCGCTGCCGGCATTTGCAGAAATAATAATCTGGTTTTCATGGCTTAGTAAGACAGAAGTTTCTTTTTGGTGCTTCTTCCTGCCCGGCCACGGGCCTTCCTCCATGCAGCGACTCAGGGACCCAAGCTCCTTGTCCTTTGTGTTCTGCTGATCCCTAAGGTCTTGTCCACATCCACACTGGGCTGGCAGAAAAGGAAAGAGAACATTCGAGAAGGTGCCTCTGCTTCTTAAATAAAATCAGCCGCCTTCGCTCACATTCATCCAGCGACCTTGACTCAGCACGTGGCCACCCTCGGACAGCGGGGCTGGGCCAGGCAGCCCCCGCTGGGAAGTCCCGTCTGGCTGGGGAAGCAGGAATGCCGGTGGGACTCTAACCACACACACTCTGTCTTTCCCTCCGCTCTTCAAACCTGTAACCACCACGTCACAGGGAAACAGAATCAAAACCGGGCACCTGGGGGGGTTCAGTCGGCTAAGCATCCGATGCTTGGTTTTGGCTCAGGTCACCGTCTCATGGTTGTGAGTTCTGGACCCTCGTCGGGCTCTGCGCCCAGGCAGGGCGGAGCCTGCTTGGGATGTTCTGTCTCCCCTTCTCTGTCCCTCCCCTACTCAGGTTTTTCTGCCTCCTTCAAAACAAACAAATAAATAAAAGATTAAAATAAAATAAATGGAATCAAATCAGGGGCATGAACTTTAAGGGAACCTTGAATGTGGGAAAGGAGGCACAGAAGGGCCATGTACAGTATTGGATCAGGCAGCTGGAGATGAAGGTTATTAACCTTCCTGTTCTTAATTGGTGAAGCCATCTCCCTTACACGCTGTCCTCTGACATACTTCCTCATCGCCAGTAGCCAACACAGACCCACATCTTGAAGATCCACCTTCTTCTTCCCTGCACGTGGGGCCTGGAGATTGATTGCTTCAGACAATTCTGGGGCAGAAGGGATCTTCCGATGCCTTTATCTGATAGATGAGAAAACGGAGGTTCAGAGTAGTTAAGTGACTTGCCTGAGGCCACACAGCCATCTCATGGCAGAACTCGAGGCTGAGCAAACGGCGGTATGTCACAGGCACGGGGTGCGCTCACTAAATACCAGTGTCCGTTTTCCCCGGGCCCGCCCAGGCTTCTCTGTCCTAATTGTGTCCCCTCCCTTTTTTTTTAATGTCCTTTATTTTTGGAGACAGAGAGAGACAGCGCAAGCAGGGGAGGGTCAGAGAGAGAGAGAGATACAGAATCTGAAGCCGGCTCCAGGCTCTGAGCTGGCTGTCAGCACAGAATCTGAGGTGGGGCTCAAACCCACAAACCATGAGATCATGGCCTGAGACAAAGCCAGACGCTTAACTGACTGAGCCACCCAGGCACCCCATGTGTCCCTTCCTTCTTATCCAGCCTGACAGCCCGTGCCCAGTTCTGCAACACCAAAGTGTCATTCTAGCACCTTCTGCAGAGTCTGTCAACAGAACTGTAAACATTTTCATTCAAGTGTCACGTCACCTTCCTGCTTATTTCCTGAGCAAGTGGGCAAATCGTGGATCCTGGCAATGTCAACCCTACCCTATTCTAGGGTTATTTGGAAGGCTTGAATTCAAAATTTTTAAATGTTTATTTATTTTTGAGAGAGAGAGAGAGCAGGGTTGGGACAGAGAGAGAGAGAGAGAGAGAGAGACCCAGAATCCGAAGCAGGCTCTAGGCTCTGAGCTGTCAGCACAGAGCCCCATGCGGGGCCTGAACCTACAAACCGTGAGATCATGACCTGAGCCGAAGTTGGCCGCTCAACCGACTGAGCCACCCAGGCGCCCCGGAAGGCTTGAATTCAAACAAGTAGTCAGCGAGACTGAGTCGTCCTTTTACTAAAGCTCCAAGTTGTCTGGCTTGGTTTACTGTCCTGTCAACGATTCAGGTTGATTCGGGTGGATGTGACCATGATGGTCATCGCCTAGAGGACGCTCATGCGTCCTGACCATTTTCCAGGTCAACCAAAAACTAGAGATCCATTTATAGGAGCCCCCATCGAATTAACAAGTCACCCGGTGGATCTTCCACTACGGTTTCATTATGACTGCGTCTACAAAGCTCTGAGAGAGGCTGGTGGGGAGGAAAACCCGCAGCTGTTTTTCAAGAAATTAATTTCTATCCCTGCAGTGATCAGTCCTGGTTAAGTGAGAGAATCAAATTATCTAAGTTACTTCTGCTGGGAAGGTCGGCTGCTCTGAATCCTGATGAAAAATAACACAATGGTGCTATTTAATTTAAAACCTCCGTCTGCTTCACTTATAATTCATAACGATTATGCTTCGCGTTTATGTAGTATCCAAGGATCGCAAAGAACTTTGAGAGCATGAATGATTCATCCGGAGGACCCTACGGGGATGCAGTGCTGGCCTCTCTCTCTCTCAGTCGGGACAGCGGATGGGGAGGACTGAGCCCATTCACCTGGCTTCCCAAATGGCTTTCAACCCAAGTCAACGCTCTGTCTGCAGTGATTTAGGACCTGGCATCAAGATGAACCAGACTAATACATTACACAGACGGACATCCTGATATTAGGAGCATAAAGGAGATAAGGAGTTATGACTTGCAAATGTAAATCAATAAAGACCATGGGCTTTCAGCCATTTCTTGCGGAGAAAAATACCATGACTGCTTCCGGCAGCCTGGCCGGCATATGGCAGCCTTCTCCGAGAAAGTCTTCCATGTTGATCGAATAGTTTCATGCACGACACAGGCAGAACGGGCCGTGTGAAAATGACAATAAACACGTGCCCTGCACTTTACAGTTTACAAAGCACTTTTGCATCTAATACCCTCATTTGCACAACCCTCTGTTACATTCCCTTATGGGCTTTCTGCACTCCTGGTGACCACGTAAGTAACTGTTTACACCCACTCTGGGCGAAACGCAGTGCCCAGCTGCCCTCACCCCACGACGCTGGCACTCACGGCAGCAGGGATCCTCCAAGAGAGGGCTGGCTTCACTCCACTCAGTGACTAATCACCAGGGACCAAACCATGAGCCATGTTGGACCTTCCACCAGAAACCAGCTCTTTTTCCTTCCTTTGCTGATCCAAGGAAAGAATGAATACTACCGATGCCCGTGCCTTGTCAAATGCCCACCTTGCAACAGGTGATCTGTCAAGACTTCAAACACATTGACTGTAACCCTTGCACCCAGACCTGCCAAATGTAACACAAAGGAAGAAACCGAGGCTCAAACTCGCCCAAGTTCAGAGTTCAGTAATGGGTAGAGTCGTTCAGGTCCGCCCCAGTCGATAGCCCACAGACTTCTCCAGGAAAATCAGGACACAAGAGACTACATATTCCAAAGAAAAGGAGGTAACAGATCGAGGCAGACACCAGTCCAGTCTGGGGCACCCCCTTCTTGTGTGCTCCTGGCGGTCGTGGTCTCTCCTCCTGGTGGCTCTGCTTCTATTGAAGCCCTGCTCTATTAGTGATAGACTTCTCAGATGCTGGTATGACTGCATTAATAGGAGCATGATGTACAGAATAGGGGAGGTTACTTTATAGGCCCCATTTCCTCTAAACATACTTGAAATATCATACCCGACTAAGACTTCCAGAACACATCCAGGGATAAGCGACTAACCTAGCTACATCTGAACAACTCGACTCAAGAGACAAAGACTAAAACAACTTCTAAGAGGAAACGAGGCACGCCCAGGATGTCATCTTCAACTATTTGCTGGGAGAGAAAGCAGCCTCGCTCTGTATGAGACAAAGGATAGAGCTAAGTCGGAAATAGCAGGCCAGTTGGTGCAAATCTCTGCAGGCAAGCAATGTGACCTCTTGGACCAAATGCTATTAATGAGACAGCATTAGCCCCTCCTCCAAGCGTGGCTAAGACCACGCATGAGATAATGTATGTAAATGCTTAGCCTGGTGTCTGAACACTGTAATCTTTTGGCCATTACTAGGCAGGGTTCTTGCCTTCCAGAGAGACAAAGGGATATGGTGGGCAACGCGATTTCTTCTCAGGACTAATTTCAGACCAGATATTTTGAAAAGCAAAAACAACACAGCTAGCCCCACTTTGGGATAATGTATCCGATACCTTTCCCGAACTGCATTTTCGCTGGGCCGAGGGTATGCCTACCCACGTTGCAATGGAAGAATTTCTGACTCTCTCATCCTGTAAATAATTGCACATTTCCTCAGAACAGAGAGTCATTTGGTGTGAAAATCTCTCCACATTGACTTGCAGCTGAAAGCTTTCTGCTCCACCTTCTGCCTAAAATAGGCCACTTGGGTTGGATCCAGACAGTTGGTGACAGGCCCTCCAAACAGATGGCTGCGGCTTCGAAGGCACACTGACCAGAATCCAGCCAGCTTCCCGGGTCTCACTTTTGAGGTCACAGGAACTCTGTTTCCTTGTCTAAAAAAAACAGTTAAGGGGGGAGAGGTGGGTGCCATGGGGCAAAGCGGCCAACAGGGGCTTCCGTGCCCATTAAAAGTGCTTTCTATTTTCCACGAATATGTGGCTTGATAGGAAAAACACAGCAATGACTGTGTGGGGTGACAGAGCTGTGGGGACCAGAGCCTCTGGTGTGTGGGAATGACCCAGGAAGTTTCTAGAAACATAGCCCGAGCAAGGGAGTGTACCCCTTTCTGGAGAAATCCGCCCACCCCATGACAGGGCTGGCCAGGCACAGGCAGCACAGACGGATGCCAGGGCAAATTGGGGCATGGCCTGAAGGAGAGATACTGGCTGAGGGTCAGCCTGGGAGAAAGACATCTGTGCCCACGTGTCCCCTCCCCCAGCCACGACAAACCGCCAGCCTGTCCCCCAAACACACTGGCCCTTCTGTTTCTTCTGCGTGAAACACTTCGATCCTTTTCCTCCGTAACCACCCGGGAAGCTGCTTCTCTTCACATTAAGACAAGCTCATAGATTTTCCCTTTCGTGAGACTTTCTTGGATCTCCAAGCAGAAGTAATCATTTCCTCGTGTGCGATTCCATGACATTTCATCCATACTTTATCGATGGCATGAAGAATATTGTCTTAGAGATAATTATCTACGTGTCTGTCTCTTCCATCGGGCTTAAGGTCAAAGCCATGGTTTGGTTGGTGTTGTATATTCAATTTTAAATACGAAGTCTTTGCGTGACAACATGATGCCTTCTGCTTTTCCCTTTCCTCACTCCCACCAGACCCTGAGCTCTGTGTGGGGGCAGGAGCTGTGTGTGGTTTTCTGCTTCTCCTCAGCACTCAGATTAGCACATGGCATTTATTTTCTGAACAAAGTACTTTCTGAATGGATGGATGGACAGACAGAGGTAGGGAGGGATGGGTGGATGAATTAATGTTTAAATGGATGGATGGAAGAGGGAGGGAGGGATGGATGAATGGATGGATAGATGGACGGACGGACGGGTGGGTGAGTGGAGGGATGGATGCATGGACAGAGGGAGAAATGAATGGATTGATGGATGGATGGATGGACAGACAGGTGGGTGAGTGGAGGGATGGATGCATGGGTAAAGAGAAAAAAGGATTGATAAACGTATGGATGGATAAAGGAGGCATTACAAAAAAAAACACCAATAAAAGTGAGAGAGGATAAACTCACCACTACCATTGGGACAAAGGGTGAAGTCTCCAGAAAGTCTCATGGAAGAGGTGCTCTCTGAGGTGAATCTTTACAGCAAAGGAGAATTTCAGCAGCTGGAGAAGAAGGGCCTTGCACTCAGGAAGCACAGTCGGGAAAGATGGCAGCGGGCGGCTGTAGGCAGCAGGGATCCCTCAGCCCCAGCAGCGGAAGCACAACATGTGAGTGACGTCATAGAGAACAGAAGCTGGGAACAGGTCACATGGGGTCTCAAATGTCCACTAAGAAAACTGGAGGGAGTGCCTTGGGGGCTCAGTTAAGCGTCCAACTTCCGGCTCAGGTCATGATCTTGCAGATCGTTAAGTTTGAGCCCCGCACCAGACTCTGCTGTCAGCGTGGAGCCTGCTGGGGATTCTCTCCCCCGCTCTCTGCCCCTCCCCACTTATGTGCGCTCTCTCTCAAAATAAATAAAGACACTTAAAAAAAAAGAAAGAAAGAAAGGGGGCACCTGGGTGGCTCAGTCCTTTAAACATCCAATTTCGGCTCAGGTCATGATCTCACGGTTAGTGTGTTTGAGCCCCTTGTCGGGCTCTGTGCTGACAGCTCAGAGCCTGGAGCCTGCTTCAGATTCTATGTCTGCTCTCTTTCTGCCCCTCCCCCGCTCATGCTGTCTCTCTTCATTTCTCAAAAATGAATAAATGAATGAATAAATGTTAAAAAATTTTTAATAAGAAAAAGAAAGAAAGAAACCAACAGGAGCTACCCAAAGGGCTTAATTTCTTTGTTTTGTTTCAGCAGAAGTACATGGACAAGGCATTGTGTTCTGAGGTTTAAGTCGTCCCTGAAAATGACAAGTTGGAAGCACTGTAGCTGGAATTAATCCACCATCAGCCGTGGGCACCAGCGATTTCCCAAACCTGCTGAGCCACCGGGTAGGAGGTGAAAACAACACAACTCTGAGGCTGAGGTGAGAGAGTGACGCCTGGACCCTGGGGCACCGCCAGCCTGTCTGCGGGCAGGCGGGTGATGAAGGGCAAAGGCAGGAAGGGGGTGGGAGGGGATGCAGCCAAGGTCACCTGAGCCTCATTTGCCCGGCGGCTTGCAGGGCCCTGACCTGCAAACTCTTGCCAAGCCTGGCCGAGGACAATTGCGTGCAGGACCCAATGTGGGTCGCGTCGTCTGGATACAGATAATCTAGGCCACATCATACATCAGTGGCTTTCGTAACCCTGTCCCCTCTGGGAAGTGTCTGCCCCTGAAATCCCACTCTTTGGCCTTAACCACACATGTCCCCAGCTGTCCACTCTCCTTGCAATGTCACTTAGACTCTGTGTCCGCTTCAGGGGACACCTGCTCCTTTCTGGGGAAGGAGGGACACCCAAAGCAAGGAGATCTTTCCAGAATGGAGACAGCCAGGGCCTGACCTCTACACCCCCTCTCCCCCCTGGGACCCCTCCCACGCTCTCCTGGACCCCGCGGTCCCCTCCTCTTGGACGCCACACCACTTCACCACGGGAAGAAGGCTAGGGTGTTTCCTTGTTCAGGTGACAGATGAAGTAGCAAAGGGAAACTTCCAGGGGAGAGGTGGGGCAGCCCGTCCCCTGGCCTCCCACCCTGCATGCTGGACACAGGGCTCTCCTGCTTTGATGTGCTTGCCTTTCCTCCCCTGGCCTCCCAGGGGCTGAGCCCTGCTCTCTCCAAGCATCAGAGAAGGGGTCCAGATGGACAGCTTTTTTTTTTTTTAACGTTTATTTATTTTGAGAGAGAGAGAGTGCACTCACAAGCAGGGGAGGGGCAGAGAGAGTCAGAGAGAATCCCAAGCAGGCTTCCTGCCTTCAGCTGAAGCCCCACACGGGACTCGAACCCACAAACAGAGAGAACAGGACCTGAGCTGAAATCAGAAGTCTGAGGCTTCACCGACAGAGCCACCCAGGCGCCCCAGACAGACAGATGGCTTTATCTGGGGCCTCTCACAGCCGGGTCTGCAACGCTCCTACCTCCACGGTGGCCCACAAAAGGAAATGAGGAGGCAGCATTATTGCAGCGATTCTAATTACTGTATGCTAATTGGGCCACCTTCAGGCTTTCGGGATGTGCCATTTCCCTGAGATGAAATGACAGAAGCCTTTGCACTTGCCTTGCTCTACTTATTTTTCCATTGCTTGCAGAACACTCTGTACCAGGCGGCAGCCTGCACAGATACCCCAAGCAGGGAGGAGCCCCCGAGATGCCTCCCATGGATGACTCAGGCCACCTTCCAGCAGACCCAGACAGAAGCTCTTGACCTGAGTCCTCATATACTGGGGTTTTTAGGGTCCCTGAATGTGCCTCAGCCCCTAGGGCATGCAAATTTTCTTATAGGCATATATTTGCTTTTATGCGGGTGGGGGTAGAGGGTTCAAAGCTTTCCTTGCTTTTTCAAAGAAACCCAGGTATCTTTTTTTAAAAATGCAAAAACCACTGTCCTAAAGGGGAAAGCACCTAGTTTATCAAGAGTTTATTTTATTCTCTGCATACCCTTGAGAAAAGGAATACAATAGCCAAAAAAAGGGGGGGCAAGAAAAGAGAGGGAGTCTTCGACTGAGACTGAAATTAGAACAGAGTCAGCAATCAAAGGATCAAAATTAATTCAGTCCAACCCATTTAACTCTTGCCAGGCTTGTTACCTCTTGGCTCGAATTCTGAGCGATTTTTTTTAATGTGTATTTTTTGAGAGGGTCCTGGGAGGGGCAGAGAGAGAGAGAGGCACAGAATCTGAAACAGGCTCCAGGCTCTGAGATGTTAGCACAGAGTCCCACGTGGGGCTCAAACCCATGAACCACAAGATCATGACCTGAGTCAAAATTGGATATTTAATCGATAGAACCACCCAGGCGCCCCATCAATTAAAAAAAAATTACACTAAATCTTTACCTTTTTGCCTGGGTGTCTGCAGTGACTCCTACTTGGTCTACTTGTATTCAACCTTTTTTTAATCTCTGTCTTTAGTTTCCAAGCACAGAGAGGAGTTGAAAGAATTGCACAGGGAACAGCTACCTGAATTTGACAATGAACTTCATACGACACCTGTTCTCTCATATAGCCACTTAGCTCTCCAGCCTCTTGCTGGCCATCCTATTCCTTGCTGCCGATGTGGAACTGGGCATGCCTCCTTCCATTTTGTTGGCCATTTGGAAAGCAGTGATCTTTTGGAAACACAAATCTGACTATATCCCCACCCAGCACCTCTCCTAGGTCCTCAGAATGTGGCCCAAAGAGGCTGTGCTGGGCTCACACCAGAAACACCTCTGCTACAATGATATAGATAATGAAACTCACTTGTGTGTACAAGGCACAGAGAAACATGTCTGTGAAGTATACTAGTTACGTCACATGAAGTGCACAGCGTAAGGTTACAATCGGCGAAGTAAAAAAGTTACAATACCAAGAGACTGGGAAAAGAGATCAGAGCACCTTTTATTACAGAGTTAGAAATAAGTGTAAAGGCCTTTATTGGGAGCACTCTCAGGTGAGATTCCCTGGTCCGGACAGGATGGGCCAGGGAAGTCCCACAGGAGAACAAAGGACTAGGCTTTTTATGGGACAGCAGCCTCTGATGTGTTTCCGGGGTGGAGAACCCCTTGTAAGGCGGAGAGATGTGGCAGGAGCAGGTGACATGCTTCCAAAGAGCCAGCAGAGGACGGCCAGGGCAGCAACAGGCAGCCTCCATCCCGGTGCTCCTCCCCCTTCCCCCCCCTCCCCCCCCCC